>JABFAK010000434.1:0-39530 GCA_013266265.1 Fusarium sp. NRRL 66182
CAAGAACTTTTGACGGCTGCCTCCGTATTGGGAATAGCTCTTGATCATGAGTAGTTATATGTATGACCTTTACCTCTGAAATTGTCGTGTCTCTGTCTTGTTTTCCCCAACATCCAAGCTTCTTATACGCACTATCATCATTGCCCACAGCCATCACATTCACCTACTGTTATTTCTCGCCCGCAGCAACTTGAGCAATCAAACCAACAAGAAATAAAGACAACATGTCTGATTCGAGAGTCTGTCTTACCATATTTATATTCCGAGGGAGGCCCGACGATGCATATCACAACCGTCACGTTCTCACCTACTTTTCGTCTCCCGATGACCCAGACCTCCACGAGACTATCCATGTACAACGGGAAGATGAAGATGATCCCTGGAGGGTTGACCGAATTCATAAGGTGGTTGATTGGATGTTGAGTGCAACCTATATCGCCCATGTCAACGCCGGGGTTGTGAAAGTACGACGGGGTCAAGAGATGTTGCCGGCAGATATAGCCGCGTCTGTTTCGGTAGAGGGTCGTGAGGAAGATAGCGGGTGGAACTGCCAGAATTTTGTGCTTGAGGGTTTACAGGCGATTGTTTCAAACGGACTACAGACCAAAGAGTGGTACGATGCGGTTGAGGGGGAACTCATGGACAAGTTGCTTGATCAAACTGTTGGGTGATTCGACTCTGGCTGGTATCAGGAGATTTTGAGGATGAATTCGACAAGAATGTACTCTAGATCGAAGCGATTTGAAAAAAGAGACGGGACATGGCTGCCCAGAGTCTCCCAGTCAAGTTTATCCATCCCACGTAGTGCAAACACGTATTCCCAATACTCGGGATACCATCCTGCAAATTCCCAATCCAAGAGGGCCACGATGTGGCCGTCACGCACCAAGATATTGCGCGATGCAATGTCGCCGTGCGTGAAGACGATGGGATACTCGGCGCCGAGATGCGTCGTGATCTGGTGCCAGTACATCGATTGCGCGTGCAACCGGTTGGGCGGCTGCAGGAGCCAATCGTGGAATTCAGTGAGGGTGCCGAATGGACCTCCCGAGCGCATCATGATGCTTGGGACCACGACGCCCTGCCCGTCAAGACGGCCGAGGTAGATGCCACCTAGGGCACGCATCTGTGCTATGTAGCCGCTGAGCTCTGTCAAAATGTCGGACCGCTGGTCCGGTGTGAGCACCGGCCACGCCTGCTGTAGTGTCTGGCCCTCGATGTATTCCATAGTGATGCGATCCCAATCACTGCTGATGACCTCGGGAACCGGAATTGTCGTGTGCTCCTTGACGAAGCGCAGCACTTGGGCCTCGTTGGGATGATCCTTTGCGCCAAAGCCATCGGGGAACGTCGTGTATTTCGTCACATGATTCCCGTGCCGCACAAGGTAGCGGTTGTTGCAGTGATAGAGAATGTCGCCTTCTGGGTAGGGAGCAGGCTGTCGCTGAGGCGGGGGAGAGTCGCCGAAGAGCGCCTGGATACGATCTTGCTCCCTCATCCTCCTCAGGCGTGCAAGTCCGCCGCTGTCAGCCGTGACGGGTTGGGGTTTTTCGTGATGAGGGTGTGGCGGGATGGCCAGTCTCTTTGCGAGATTTGGATGCTGAGCCAGGAAATCATGGGCAAAATCAGAGCGCAGTCTTTCCTTGACGCCGTCGCGTTGGGCAAGTCGCTCGGCAAACCAAGAGATTAGGTCGTTCCGGACCACAGTGCCCGAGGATCGCTCCTTGGATACCCAGTCTGCTATCTGCTGTTCTTGTTGCACCGATAGTGGGTGATTCTGCTGTTGGTAGGTAGACGCTTCGGCGTTTGGCATTATTCCTGGTGATGTTGGAGCTGTGATGATCACAGGCGGCTCGGAGCCGAGACTAGACAGGGCGTTGGTGCCTGAGGCGTCTACTTTCAATAGGTAGGTGATTGTAAATGAATATAATTATTAGAAAAGTAAAACCAACAAAATAGTTATAAACAGCTAAAAAGAGAATTATTTAGTAAAGAAATGCCCTCTTTATTCTAGTCATCATCAGCTTCAACCTTGGGCTTTCCTGGAGGCTTCCTCATCGCCGGCTGAATCAAAGCTTGGTCTTTGACGGACAAGAAACGATACTATCCCGAGCTGACTACCTCACTATGGGCCGCGAAGCAAAGATGGATAGCTACCTAGATGTGATTCTTAGTATAAGCTGCCCCGCGAGTTTGACTATGAGCCCACATCTACTGTGTTTATGTTGTAGATGATATACTAACATGTCTTTATTTCACAAAGCACTGTGGTGGTGGTGGTGGTGGTGGTGGTGGTGGTGGTGCGAAGTTACCTTTCTGTTCACGACATTGAGCCAAGCCAAGCCAGAATTAACAATAATCAGTGCTAGTTACTTTCGTTGCTAAATCAAAACTACCATTCTTCAATTTAAACACCGTTATCAGCCTGCTCAACGCGACGATGACTCTGATGTTGCCCGGCCGGAATAGCTACTTTTTGGATTTGCTTGAACGCTCGAAAACAAACCCGCCTCATCGTGCCCCAACTCGTAGGCGTTGCTATGGCCGTTTTTGCTCGCAGTGTCAATCTGGAATGAGCGAGTCATCATGATTTCCCCTTGTCTGCTGAGCTGGTTATGGGTTGCGTTCTGGTATCCGTGAGATGCCTGTGAGGGATAGCCATGGCGTCGAACCAAGAGGGCGCTGATGGACGGGAGGCATGCGCATATCAAGCCAATGCCGGCCTCTGCATTGCTGCAGATATGTTAGTATCTTGCATAGACACGTCGGGCGAGACTGCACCTACCCCGATAGAATGACCTTTGTAAACACGATGGTCTGGTTGACAGAGCCACGTTCATGTAGAATCATGGCCAACCGATAGATACTGAAAGCCGTAGTCACACCGCCAGCACAGAGGACCCCTATCACCCTCAGTCTCTTGCGTCTCGAAAGCTGCAGTGACCACGTGAGTGGTGTGGGCAGGAAGAGAATAACCAGGTCACTAATGACACTGATGATAGCATCGGCTGTGATGATGGCGTTTTGGTCCAGACATTTATCCATCTCCCCACGCCAATAGGCACTAATAGGTGTGCAGACAAAGATCTTTATAAAGAGCCCAGAGATGTAATAGGCTACCAGCATACCAATAAATACATAGATGCCTATCATGGTCTTCTTGTGGACTGAGCCAAAGACGCGGATGGTGATGAAGAGGAGGGACAGTTTGACACCCAAAGCCATTGGGGCGTAGAATATCGTGGCAGCGTATCCGCACTGCAATGAATATTAGAAAAGGAGAGGCTGTGGCGTTTTGGGACGTTTTGACTTGCCTGAAAGAAATGCTTTACATCCTCCTTTCTCACATCCCATTGATTGTTTCCGGCACCGTATGACCCAGCTGGCATAGGTTAGAGGATGTAGTAAGAGGAAGCATACATGTCGTACCAATGCAAGCAGTAATGCAGTACCCAACCATGAGTAGAAAGGATATATATGTTGCAGCTGATACGAGTCAATATCATCCAACAAGCCACATACAATTGATACTCACCATCATCACGACTGATACCACATCCCATAACCTTGTATCTGGCATAGAAGCGAGTCACAACAAACCCTGACGTTAGTATCAAGGTAAGAGCCTGCGTGACATAATTGCACGTCCTGAGAACGTCGGCCGGATGTTCGAGATTCGGCTCCACGCCCGGCGGTGGAGGCGCTGCGCCGGGAAAGCTCATGGTCGACGAGATATGGTCCTGGTAGACCGTTTGGAAGTAGTTTAAAAGATCAGACCTTGGTCTAGATAACGAAATGCACAACGCTGAGCCTGATAACGGGAGAGAAACACTATCTTATCCATTTTCTCACCGTTGGCCCCCAGGAACTTGCAACGGCCACAGCGTGAATCACTTTCCGCATCAGTACCTGGTGGCACTTTAGTGCCGTTGTAATAACCCTTCTGGCCTGTACTATCATCTGCGTCTGGTCTGTTTAGCATTATGCATATTTGCTTCTTGTTGACAGAATAGGGCCCGAGGCTTCCGGGTTATTCCCTTCCTCTGACCTCTTAAACATGCCAGACTAGCTTGGCAGGACTGAACCCAGGGCCGATCTGCACAAGAACTTCAGGTACAGCAGCACATCATCCTTTGGCAGAACCTGGTGCGTGGTGCGTGGCTACAGCTTTGATTCGGCCGGCTGCCACATATCAAAGATTCTACATCAGGATATCGCTTCGTTAACCCTATACGGCTCTGCCCAGGACGAAACAAGTTGAGATTGTCTCAGCCACGGCCAAGTCTACATCGGAGTCGTGACAAGATAGGAATGTGTGGGATCGTAGAAGTGTCTTTCCGCGGGGGGATCCATGCTGCTTGTGGAGCTCAGGTTGCACTCGGTAAAAGATGACAGCAAAGTTCATCACGCGAGAACCAGGGCTTCTTCTGTATGGAAGACGGTGGAGTTGCTGAGATCATTACATACAGTACATACGACACAAGAGACATGGTCGACGTTACATCAGCTCAGGACTGAGTCCAGGGTTACGGTCAAGGCTAGACATAGTATCAGGGATAACGAGTGTTAGCGTGTTACTGAGTCCGAGCTTCTCCATGTGATCCATTTCATTCGTGGTAAAAGAGTCTTGATTGTGAACCTTTGAGGAATAATGTAACTTCTGGCGGAAAGTTTATCAGAGTTCTAGGCTCCAACAAGCTAGACGTCGGACAATATATCGTTAGCCTGGAGATCACCATCTCAGAGTAGGTATTTGTTTCACCAGAGGACTACATCCGATCAACAACCCAGATCCTTGGAGACACCAGAGAGTGAGTGGGCTTTGCACTCCACAATATCATAGTGCTTTCCCAAGATTGAGGATCGTCCTTGTCAGTGGAGACGCCGAGACGGTGTATTTGACGAGATAGTTTCATGTGCGTGACAGTGAGGGTCCAGTATGGACTGTTGGAGGATGACATAGGCCCTGCATCGCGTGGTTGGGTCCTTGGTTCCTCAACGCCCTTGCAGCCCATATGCTATCAAGCACTGGTGGTTGTTGTTGTTGTTGGCTCGTCGATCAATGCAGAGACTAATTTCACCTAGTCTTGGCTCGACAAGTTCATCTTGCAAGCCTGTAAAGAGTAAAGACGCCTCCTCTCCAGGGGCCCCGAGTGCATTTTCTCATCTGATTTCCCAAATTGTTCTGCTGATATCATCACTGCAACGCCGAAATCCTTCAACATGGGTGACATGATCGATGCCGCATCAGCTTCTAAGCTGTTTGAGCCTTTGGACATTGCCAATGGAAAGATCCGCCTCAAGCACCGCATCGTCCATGCTCCTCTCACAAGAAACCGGGGCACTCCCTTGAATGCTGAATCTACCGCCGAGAACCCCAATCGCATCTGGCTACCCAGTGACTTGATGGTCGAGTACTATTCTCAGCGGGCGACGGATGGCGGGCTGATAATCTCTGAGGGTCTTCCTCCATCGCTAGAGGTAACAAACACTACGTGAACCGTCAAACTTGGTCCAAGGTCGCTGACAAGGCTAGGGGAATGGCATGCCGGGTGTCCCTGGTATCTTCCTGCCCGAACAAGCCGCAGGCTGGAAGAAGATTGTCGATGCTGTCCACGCCAAAGGAGGATACATCTACGCTCAGCTATGGCACTCTGGCCGCGCCAACATCCCTCATCTGACAGGTACACCCATTGTGTCCGCATCAGCGACGCCCTGGGATGATGCCGACGAGACCTACCCGTACCCACCTCCTCACAGCTCGACGCCCGTCAGGCTCGCAGACTTTCCTCCCATCGAGCTCACGGTCGACCACATCAAGAAGACGATCCGCGACTACACCGATGCGGCCAAGAGGGCGATGGAGGTTGGGTTTGACGGCGTCGAAGTCCATGGAGGGAATGGCTATCTGCCTGAGCAGTTCCTCTCGTCCAACATCAACAAGCGAACCGATCACTACGGCGGCTCGGAGGAGAAGCGGTGCAGCTTTGTCTTGGAGCTTATGGATGAGCTTGCAAAGACGGTTGGCGAGGAGAACCTGGCTATTCGCTTGACGCCCTTTGGTCTCTTCAACCAAGCCCGTGGCGAGAAGCGCGTCGAGACTTGGGGTCACCTCTGCCGTGAACTCAAGAGCCGTCTCCCCCATCTCTCGTACGTCAGCTTCATCGAGCCTCGATACGAGCAGATCCTCTCCGAGACAGAGAAGCAAAAGTTTCTCAATTCGTGGGGTCTACCTACTGTCGACCTGTCGCTATTCCGCTCTATCTTTGGCGACACCCCATTCTTCTCTGCTGGTGGCTTCGACCATGTCAACGCCTGGGGAGCACTGGAGAGCGGAAAGTATGATGGTTTGTTGTATGGACGGTATTTCATTAGTAACCCTGATCTGGTGGAGAGATTGCGAAATGGACATGCGCTTCAGGCGTATGATCGATCGCGATTCTATGGGCCCTTTGAGGATAATGTCGTCGGATATGCCGACTATCCCTTTTACAAGGGAGGTCAGTGAGAGATGACGATGAGCGCTATGCTACTTGATAGATATTGTACGATACAAATAGGACTACATCAGTTCTCCCTCTCCATTGATACACATGTGTCGCTAATAACCGTGTGTTAGCGATCCAGCCCCTAATTCATGAATCATTGGGTCTTGGAGGCCGCCCTTGGCCAACTTCTTCTTATGATCCCATGCTTTCAACCCCGTTTCCGCCTCTCCTCTAAACTATGACGATTCAGGTGTAGTCTTGTTGAATACCGCATGAGTCTCGTTACACGTGACCTTCAAAGCGCTTGATTCGTCATGATACGTGTAAACCTTGACCGAGGCAGCGGACCCTTGATAGCCCGTGTTTAATTTGATGGCCGATTCATTCCCGCTCTGTTACCAGAGGATATCATGTTGATTATGTAGGCTCTCAGCTTGATGAGATATGTCCTGAGTCGTCCCTAATCTTGCCAAAGATGGGCTGGCTAGGCATCTTTCCATTAGACCCGTGTAAGGTATTATCACGGTGACAAGCTGAAGCTGACAATGAGAGCAACAGTAAGGACAGCCAGAGTTTTAACAAGAGCCTAGAAGTATATATAACCATACATAACGTGACACAGCCCAACACTCAGTTCAAAGGAGTAAGTCAACGCTAGCCACAAGTTCCAGGCCCGCCAGTTTTATAAACATCACCCCTTCGTAATAACTTACTACTCGGATCGATTGCTAACAGATAGAACACGATCCACAATTCTGGTACTCATTCTTGCCCATCAGTTACCATGTTCTCATCAACATGTCGCCGGCCAGATCAACGCAGTCTCATCTCGAAGACTCCATACGCAAAATCGACAGGATTCTTATCAGTAAAAACCAGTTTCCACGCTTGTACAATATGGTCGAAATTATTATGCGGAGTCTACCAGAGGTTAAGATAGCAATTTGATCACAGGGTAGAAAAGGAGAGGCGAGAAGGAGTAGATTTCTAACTCAAAAGCTGATTCCGGTAATTCAAATCATTGCTGGGAGGAATGGCGCAGGACTTTTTAAAAGTTTCTAGACAAATTAGGAGCAAGTTAATTCGCGACAAGAAAATAAGAATGGTATATAATTGCTCTTTCTTTCCTGGCCTAGTATCGTCGAATACGTTGCAGCATTCCAACAGCCTCTACCGTAAGACAAATCCGGATACATCAGAATGTGGACTACCAGGAATTTAGTATGGAATCTCGCCATACCAATAACATTCTCCCAGAAGCACAAAACTGGAAATGAAGAGTAAACTCAAACCGAACAAGCGTGAACTAGTGCCATTATCAGAAATACAAACATATTCTCCCTAGTATCTAAAGACTCCAGAGTACCTGCATAGGCACAGATCTGAGCTCTTCATCTCTTGCACGCAGTCGATGCTCTCTTGATCAACATGATACTCCCCAAGCAATTCATTGTTTCAGTCCTTCTTGCAGCTGCCCCAACCAGCGCCATCCCCCAAAACAAACTGACAGCCGCAAGAAAGCCCAAGCCCTATACTGCAAACCCCAAAATCGGCCCTGGTGGTGCTATCTTCAAAGACTCGAGCCATTTCCGCGTCTACGGCACCAACGGCACAGGTGCAGACCAGGTCTTGTCCGTGCTTGAAGCCTCGTACGACTGCTTCGTTGGCACGCTAGGCTTTCGGTCTTCTGGCCTCTCCTTCCACGACACCTCCAGCTCGGGAATACGAACAAAGACAAATGTCTACTCGGTCCCAAATCTCCAAGGTGCCGCAGGATACTTTGCCGCTGATGGCGAGACCGGGATGGGCTGGCTGGTGGTTGACAGTGCAGGTCTTGCGGATTCCACCACCGCAGTACATGAATATGGCCACGCCTTGAACTATCACCAGATAACTTGGGTCGACCAGATACGTACAGGAGCGTGGTGGGAAACCTTTGCAGAATGGGTTTCAGATACATATCGCACTTCAGATATATGTGCCCCTGCTCGAAAGTCCCGCAAGCTACCCACCGGATACTCCATAGTGAACCTTTACAAGAACATCGGCGAGTCTTTCCAACCTATCGTTGATGTGTCAAACTACTACGAAGCGTTTCCCATCTTTACATACCTGACAAACAACCCTGACAGGTACACCGGTCTTGGTCCTCCCACCCTTCGGCTGATGATGGAAAGGTACAGTATAAGCAGCAACGAGACGCCACTGCACACGCTGCAGCGTCTCGTGGGTAAAACATCCGTTGCAGATATCATCGGCCGCTACTGGGCTCGTATGGCATACGTCGATATCGGCAGCGCAAGAGCTCGCGAAGCTTTTCTCTACCACCGCCAAAACCTCAACTATGCCAATGTCGATTCAAACGGACAAGGCCGCTATACCGTCAAGCCCGGCCGCAAGCCGCAGTACATGGGAAGCAACATTATACCTATTACGGCACACTCTCGTGGAGGCAAAGTCACTGTCACGATTAGCACCAAAGGTCCTTATAGAGCTACACTTGCCCTGTACAAAAATGGTGCCACACGCTACATTACGCTCAGGAAAAACACTGCGTCAGTCAGTGTTGCTTCTGGCGAGGAGATGAGTTTGGCTGTTGCTCATACCCCAGGTCTCATTCTCTATGACCCTTTTACACCTTCGGGGGAGGTTAAGCAAGGTCTTGATTATTCGTTCAAACTATCTGGTGCTACCGTTACAGCTTTTCTTTAAAAGTTAATACGTATAGTCGAAAAGTCATGGATTACAGTCTTGGATAAATTGCTCTTGACTCTTCGTGTAAACGTCTATTCCTCACTCACAGAGTAACATGAAAGTGTAGCGATAGGATATAATTCTATTTTGGTGAGCCTCTTCCTGGCCATATGGCAGGACAGTTCCCTTTGACCAGTCTACGTCTGATCAACAGAAAGACGTACTGCAACAAGTTTTAACTTGCTCATGTCTCAGCATAGTCCTAAAGATTATTTGCAAAAGTACCAGCTCCCCGTAATCCTTACAAGGGTCGTTTCATTTCCCTTGACCATAGGCCTCATCCAAGTCTCGGCCTCTCATTTTTAGTTAATTTTGGTCCACCTCTCACCAGGTTACAACCCACACATATGGCAGCCATCATGACACATTGAGTGGTCATATTTCATACAGAAACTCAACGACAGCTCCACTGCCTCCCCGCTGGTCGAGACTCACATCATGGAGCAACGATTCCGCAAGAGGGGTTTCTGCAAAACTCGGGATATTATGTCCCTGGACGAATCCAAGCCTCCATACAAGCCAAGCCAGCCAGTCACTGCGTTGACGTCAGCTCTGTATAAGTAAAGGATTCTGTCTGGCATCTCCAAGGCTGATGTCTCTCCGGACAGAACTAGCAACGATTTCTGCCTCATCGATTTGTAATATACCACCCCACCAAGACTGACCTGCTTTTGAGACCCGATAGGTTCGGGTTAGGTTAGGATCAACACGTATACCCCAGCAACCCCGCTACCCAATGTTCGACAGATGTGCTGATGACGGACGTTTGTTGGAGCATCATAGGTCAACTGGGCCACGGATATTGGAACCTTGGATATGCTTACATAAAGCAGGACAAATTGATTTGAAATCCAACATTGACGTTACCTCAAAAACCCTTAGACTATAAAACCCTTGTTTGCTGATACCACCTCTGTAAGTCACACTTACTCCTCAACATCATAACCACCAGCAATGTCGTCCAACCTCAAGCCTCTCCTTCTGCACGCTCACAGCGCAGGCCCCAATCCTTTCAAGGTGGCCATCGTCCTCGAGGCTCTTGGCCTCCCCTACAACGTCAAGCTTTGGCAGATCGGTGACGGCCCCAATGGTGTAAAAGGATCCAAGTTCCTTGCCATCAACCCCAATGGCCGGGTACCGGCACTTCAAGACCCCAACACCAACATCACCAGCTGGGAGAGCATGGCATGCATCAACTATCTCCTGCGCGTCTATGACAAGGACAACAAGCTGGGGCCGCGGGAGGAAGATGGCGAGAAGGGCAGGGTCGAAGTTGACCAATGGGTTAGCTTCCTGATCACCACCATGGGACCGATGCTCGGACAATGCAACTGGTTCCGCCATTACAACGACATCAGGAACGACAACGCTTACGAGCGCTACAAAGCCCAGTCCTACAGATGCTTCGGTGTTCTCGAGGAGCAGTTGAAGTCGCATGGGGGAAAGTGGATCGTTCCGAGCAATGGGCCTACTGTCGTCGACGTCCACTTCGAACCTTGGCTACGGCAATTTGAACATGCTGGGTTGACTTTGGATGACTATCCCAGCGTCAAGGCTTGGCTGGACCGCGTTCAGGCACTGCCAGTGGTGTCTCAAGCCTACAAGAACGTCAAGGCGGGAGAGGAAGCCTGAGTACGGAGTGGAATTCATGCTGTAGAGAGATGGGATCTGGAATATAGCAAAATCACCCATTAGATACCTGGTGTGAGCATATAATCTCTTCTCACTAGCAGGTAGATAGATACGCAAAGAAGGTGTATTTGCTCAAGATTTACGACTTCATCACTGACTACCCATGGCTTTGCCACTTGATCCATGCCTCTTCCCCCAGCTCCTCACCTTGACATCCATGTCCCATCTGATAAACACCATCACCACCACGACAATCCAACCCAACAGCGTATCCGCCAGTCCCTTCCAGAACCCGCCCCTTGTCGCACCGCCCATAACACTCGTCGTAACCAGTCTGATGATGGTGCTCGTCGCAACAAGCTCCTCTCCCCTCTCCAGTCCCACAATGGCACGCCGCGCACACTCTGTCGGTGTCAGCACCTGGTCGCCCTCTTCAAGCGCTTTTGTGACATCCGTCTTGACCTTGTTCTCGTCTTCCAGGGATTTGGTCGGCATCGTCGCTGGGAAGACGGTGTGGATGCGGACACGAGGCTCGTCAGGATGAGCACCGGCATAGAGGTTCATCTCTTGAGAAAGAGAGTCGGACAGGGATCTGATGGCAGCTTTGGACGGGGCGTAAGGCGTGAAGCCCGCGAAGCTGTACAGAGAGACGAAGGAGCCTGTAAAGATGAGATGACGCGCTGCTGGTGGTGGCGGTGATGTAGATGCCGGCGTCTTCTTGACAGAACCACCTGTAGCAGGCCGCAACCAGGCATTCAGCACGGCGTGAGCCATGTACGCGCTTGAGAAGTAGTTGCTATCCATCATGGTCTGCAGCTGCTCAATCGGCGTATCTACAAACAGCGTAGGATGCGCGCTTCCGCTGCAGCACCATACAATGTCGGGTGGGTGATGGTCGTTCCAGGCAGTGACTTTGGCAGCAACGCGGGCGCATTCAGCAGCTTTCGTCACGTCAGCTGTCAGTGAGAAGAAGCGCTGTGTTGACGGTGAGAGAGCGAACTGCTCAACTTGTGCGATGGCCTCTTTCACGACCTCGGCGTCTCGTGCAGCAATGGCAACATTGGCACCCTTGGCAGCGAGCTGGCACGCAGCTGCTAGGCCCAATCCTCGAGAACCGCCGGTGATGAGCACCGTCTGTACGTGTGTTTGTTTAGACGATAGCCCGATGTAAGAGAGCCCGATGTAAGAGAAGGGTTTGGAGAGCACGACTTACTCTGCCGTTGACGGGAAACTCATTTCGTGATAAGAAAGATCCCATGTCTGACCAGGAATCTGAATGTGAAGTGCTTGTACCAAGATCGAAAAGCTCATCAAGAGACGCGTCAAGAGAGAGTTGTCAGCTTTTAGGCCCATGTAGTTGGAGGTCCACAAAGACTGGTTGGTCACTGTCTCAACTGAAAAAGAAACCCCCTTTGAATCGAACAGGTAGTGTAAGTGTAACGCCAGCTTGAAGATTATTAACTACGTGTATGTTATTTATATATATATATATGGTGCTTCTTTCTTCCCGAGAAAGATGTTGAAAGAATTACTCAAAAAAGTCAAAAAGAACGACAACGGCAGGATTCGAACCTACGCGTGCGAACACAATGCCTATGATGTCTCGAAGAGATAGCAGGGCATCGCCTTAACCACTCGGCCACGTTGTCTTGGTAAGCGCGTTTTGATCTTGGCCTATATACCCTTGGTGTGGCTCCGACCGTAGACTACCAGAAAGTCTCTTCATAGCTACTTGTCACGTAGAATATCTTCTCTCTATCTCTTTCCAACAAGACCATTCTATCGTATCAGGTAATTCCATCAGCTTTTAAGTAAAAGAAAGAGTATCAAGTCTAACAAATCTCCATACTGTCATCATCGTACACACTGCTTCCTCTTATCAGTTCTCCTTTTTGCGTCCCGTCTTGAATCGATAGAAAGCAAGATACTGTCCAGGCATTAGCTTCACTCAAGTTCACGGAACCACAAACACTTACAGCTTCTTCCAGTGCTTTCCTAGCTCCCGTCCAAGCCTTTCTTCCACGACCAGGAATGCCTAAAGGATTAGTCTCGAACAGACGCCACGAGTAGCTATTCAACGGGCCCATGGAAATCCACTTCCAAAGGTCATGATCGTTCCACCAAAGCCACCATCCCCTCATTGAGAATGGATGATCCAAGTACTCATAAAGACCAGTTCCTGCCATGTCGTGGAGGAAGCGGTAGAAAGAGTATGCTCTCACGTATCCATGCAGTACAGAGTGATCTGTAGCCCACTCTTTGCGCCACCAGCTCTGGTATGAGTCGACCTCCTGGTTCATCTTTTCCTGTGGTGGTAGAAGCGAAGCAGGACGATATTCCTCCGGGGCCTTTTGCCCTCGTTTCTGGGCAGTCTCAGCAGCCCAGGCTTGAGCAACTGCCATTGACGCGAGCTCAGAGACGCACCAGACGTTTTCCTGCGGCGCCATCCAACTCAAAAAGGCAACAGATGAAGCCCATCTCGGTGGAAATATCATCTGAAAGAGTCGAGGCAAGTGTGGCACTCGTTGGTCATCTCGTTCCTTGTCCCGCTCTAATTCTCCAGAAATCTTCAAAGTCATCCCAGCCGCCCCGTCCATCTCGAGCTCAGGCATGATTGAAAAGTCGTGTCGATAACCTGTAGCAAAGATGACCACGTCAACGTCGATGGAAGCTCCATCCGCCAACAAGACTGAATTCTCTTCAGCAAACTCGACAAATCCGTGGACTGGGATAATATCCTTGCGATGAAAGGCAGGAAAAATATCTTCCTGCACTGCGGGATGCTTGTGTGCCAAACTCGGACACGGAACCATGCGCCATTCTCCACCAACTTTTCGCTCAGCACGTCTAAACCTCTCTTTCTCCGACACATCTCCAGAGGCTGGCTCCTGTTTTGCAGCACCTTGTATCATGTTATGAATCATGAGCCGATCAACCAGAGGCTTTGTCAACCAAGGAACATAATAGTCAAGGAGATACTTGAGGCGTAGCATGGGCCAGGGTATCTGACTATCCGTTGGGACGCCGTCATCATCGTAGCGCGATAGGAGGATGCGACCTCGTCGATATGCCAAGTAGGTTTTTGATGCGTACTTACAGAGGCTGAGAGCTATCTCACAGCCCGTGTTGCCGATACCCACAACCATTACCTTCTTCCCCTCAAGATCGTTGATTTTGTAGCTTAGGAGGTCAGCGATAGAAAGTGTCGGTCATCAGCTCAAACGCACCTCCGGTATTCCTGTGCGTGGATCACCGTCCCCTTGTATTTCTCTCGTCCCGACATAGATGGCCAAACCGGTATGCTCTCGCACCCATTCGCAAGCACGATCTTGTCGAAGAATAACTTGTCCTCGCCACTGGAGCTTGATGTGTAAACGTCCCAGCCATCGTCGAATGTATTTCGAAGCACTTTGTGTACCGTGATGCCAAATCGGATATGCCTGTGAAGGCCAAAGTGCGATGCATAGGATTCGAAATACTCCTGAGCCTGCTTTCGAGAGAGATAGGTTGGGCACTCTGATTGTGTAAGTATACGCACTGCTGATGGTTGACGGCTGACCTTTTGGTATTGGGAAGTCGCTGAACCCAGACTGGAGCACAAGGTTAGCCATCGTCTGATGAGGTGAACTGGAAGAGCAGCTTACCACAAACTTGCTGACATTTGTGATTGTATCGTCTAATGCCGTCGTATACTCGGGATTCTCGCTATAAGCCCATAGACCCCCAACCGAGTCGCGACGCTCAAACGCGACGGCATCGAAACCTTCTTCCCTCAAGTTCTTGAGGGCCGTGAGGCCTGCCGGACCTACAAGATCAAGCAACGAGTCAGCTATCTCTTATACCTGTGTATTTTTCCTGCAGGGGGTGGCTCGCCTATCCCAATGACTGCAATGCTGACGCACTCCATGATGATGTGTTGTTCAAGTGCTGTGATGAGGGGAAGTTGTTTGCCTCATCTTATCACCGTCAATGTCTCAGGTCAAGCTTATTAATGATTGGACGTCAGGTGCATTTGGGTATTGGAAATTGTTAGTCAATATAGTAGACGTGCACTGATCATAACTGAGCAAGGCTTTTTACTTGATGGTGACAACGTATGTCTGGTATATGCTATCCAACGTTGGCTTCATTTGCATCAACCATGCCCTTCGCCCTGTACTATCAAAGAACCTCAAAAGAAACCTTCTTCTTCTTCCATATAACCCGGATATCCAACAAAGGTTTCTGAAGAATCAAAATGAAACAGTGGATTATCCCATCTTCGGTTCTCCGCAAGTATTTGCACGAGTGATACGTCGTCAACCACATGGTCCAAACCAAGAAACTCGATAGCGTGCGCATGAGACTCAATCCAATACTTGACCGCCTCCTTCTTGACATGGAACTCATGGCGAGAATACTTGTACGCCACCTTCTTCCAGGCACCAAAGACCGAATCCTTTAGCTCCAGGTCCCACGATGCTCGCCATGTCAACGACGCATCTTGTTGGCGATACGTAAACGCGCAAGCCTCCCCTCTTGCGCCGTTCCACAGCGTCAAGACCTCGAGCTTCGGCATACGAATTGCACATCTCCCAGCAGTTTGCAGCAGCTCATTGATCTCTGCCGAACCGTTGCTGGGCGTCATGAGTCGGGACGTCAGATGTAGGAAACGTAGCTGATCCCATCGCCAATGAGGCTGGCGAGCGTTGAAGAAGTGAGCAGCGTCAACCAGAAAGCTAACTGAAACAGATTCAAGCCTGAGACTTCTTTCTGCCAGTGCAGCACCGACGGCCGGAGTCGTGATCCGCACGCGGTCTGGCTTCATGAGACCGGCAAGACCTTCTGAATCCCTAAAACATACCAGATAGTTTTCGTTAAAATCCTCGAAAAAGACGATTCTTTTAACACTATCCGGAATATTCTCCCTGACCATTTCCTCGTAGTCTTGATAATTCTTGTTAGTTTTGTCACGTAAAAATTCAAGTTTTAGCGTACATTCGTCCCATGCGTCCTGGGGAGATTTCTCTAGCAAATGCCATGGTTCATAAATAATCTCTTCTAAGCAAGGAAGTTTTGACCATAGATGTGATATCGCCTCGGGACTGATCTGGCGTCGACATTGACGACGAAGGACAAATTTCGTTACCGCCGGCAACGAAGGAAGCGATGCCTCGAACCTGACGTGGGCGGCCTGAAATGGTCGTCGTAGGGCATTTTCACCAGGTATCCAGTGACGCGGATCATCCAAGAGGCGGACGTTGTTCTGTACTTGGACGTCATTCACAAAAGGTATGGTTTCTCCGTGTCCCTGACTCCTGCGCTCACCCGGAACTCCGAAGTAGCAGTACCTGAACCAATGTGCTGTGTCGCTCAGAGAGTAGACGTTGATCTCCAGCTTGAGCTCTCCCGCCGGCTTCCATTTCGTCATGATAGTAAACAATCTGACGATTGCAGATTCTATCATTGCCGTGTTCTCCAAGAATGTTGAGAACGACTCCCGTCGACGGCAATGCCAGCAATTATATGTTGGAAGCTCTACAGCAAGTATGACATACTTGACAAGCCTTGCATGTCTTTCCGAAAGCTTCTCAAGCTGAGGTAGAGCTTCTTGGTTAACCCTCAGAAAGCGGAACGTCTTTTTCTCTACTGCATCTTGCCACTCCCGAGAGACCGCAGCGTACGGCGCTATGCGATGATCCTCTGTATCTGTAAGTATCTTCTCCAAGATGAAGCTACTTATCTCGATCGGTAATGAGTTCCAGCTCGGCATGATGGCTTGAAATCGTCTAGAACCAGCAGTAAATGTTTTTGGAATACTACACCAGTCGATTTCACACCTGGGTCAGGGGATAGAAATGCTTTATACCCTGGTGTACCAAGGTTTGACAACTTGGCCAGACAACTGTACCAAGCTTTGTACAGGGCAACTATTGAAAGTAATTTATCAAATGTCTGCGTGTACCATACGATGCTTTTCCCCGAGAAGTATGTTTTGCCACATTGATAGATGACACGATTTCTCTCTGACATTATACTAAACTTTATAAAAATTCATTGTTAAAAAGTAAATTATTAAATATGCGAGCGTACATGTGTATAAAGGTTATGCAGAGAACGCAATAAGATATCAAATCTGTCCTCAGACACGTGTATCGGGTGTTGATGAAAGTCCTTTACTATATAACTGGGCATAAGTCTAAGTAACTTTACAAAGCTCGTCCGAGTTGGAGACGTTTATTCAAGTCAAAAAGCAATGACTTGGAGTGAGTAGGATCTAAATCGAGGATAGTATACAAAGAACGAGCAGGGGCAGTTGAACTTGAGGAGTGTTCAATAATAG
The DNA here is from genome assembly GCA_013266265.1 of Fusarium sp. NRRL 66182. Taxonomy (NCBI): domain Eukaryota; kingdom Fungi; phylum Ascomycota; class Sordariomycetes; order Hypocreales; family Nectriaceae; genus Fusarium; species Fusarium sp. NRRL 66182. The sequence continues at coordinate 17,197 of JABFAK010000434.1, forward strand.
ACTCGTAGCTATATGAAGTTTAATTTTGCAGCTCTAATCACAATCCCTCACTACAGCAGGCTTGAGCCTGTTCGTCTTCCGTAGTATAGTGGTCAGTATGCAAGCTTGTCACGCTTGAGACCCGGGTTCAATTCCCGGCGGGAGAGATCCAGCCACATGTTTCAAACATGTCAATGAATTCTTTTTGCCTTTTTTCTTTCGTTTGTTACATACATACATACATATATACAATAGTTTCGACTCTATCTTAACTGTGCCTGTACCTCCCGATGATACTTCTTTCTCATGCCCCCTCTTGTCAAGTTATAATCGCATCCATCTCCAAGTCATGCATTGCAACATCTAGATCCCAGTCTATCTATCTATCTATCTATCTACTCTTTTAGCTCCTGAAGATTAATCTCCAGAAAGTCAGCTGGATCCAGCACAGGCTGATTTCTGCCAAAAGAATAAACCCCAAACATAACACCCGTAAAGCATCCTCCAAATGGCGGTGCCACAGTTAGGTTCTCAGGTCGTACCGTCACTGCATCCGACTCTTTTCCAGCAGCCCAATAGGAGAAGTCGTAAAAGGTAGGATACGCGCGAACGACAAACGTGACCATGTTCATGCTGCTGTCGATATCGTCAAGGGAAGTCTGCCCAGAGTATCAGCTGCTGCCCCAGCTTGGCGGATGGATCTGGTCTTACCTTGAACTCGCCAGCGTTACCAGATGGCAATTTGCAGTGCATCTTACGCCCAATCTTGCCATCTTCACCCTTAACCGCGACCACTCCTAGAGAGACAAACGAGTATGGACTCCACCACAGAACAACTCCAGCCTCATTGCCTCGGGCTGTAGGGTCGAATTGCATCTTGACTGTGAAAATCTGGTCGTACGACGTCTGTTTTCTGAGAAGCATCGCGGGACACTCAGGGCTTGTCAGGTCATAGCAGTTGCCATAGAGCCTCAGTACGTTGGGTCTTTCTGTTAGAGTGTAGCATTGCTTCAGGGGGGTGTCTGAAAGGTGTTAGAGCGAGTTGTCAAGTGGATCACGCAAGGGGGAGTACTCTTTTGATACCATCCCAGTTCAAGCGTGTCTCTTTGGAAATCGGCAGTCCAGATCGACCTCCGGTATGCAGGAGGTGGTTCTGATGCCGGCTGGCTAAGATCTCTTCCTACAGTCTCCAATGTGACGTTGTTGCCGTCGTTGAAGACCGGCCAGTCGTCTTCCCAATCCACCTTGACGAGGAAGGTCTCTCGACCTAACAGGGTCAGTATGTACTTTGGTTTGAGAGAGGAGCACAATACCCAACTGTGGTTCCAGGAAAGACCCTTCGTTCGCCACGGGCCTCACTCCCAACATGACCGACCACCAATCTCCGTTGCCGTCCTCAAAGACATCAACATGTCCCGTGCGCTGAACTTGCTCATCAGGTCCATTGTACCAGAGCGGCTTGCCCTGGCCCTCCCATGGGCCGAGTGGGCCGTGTTTGCTGCGAAGAACCCATTCTTGATGGCCAGCCTCTGTGCCTCCCTCGGCAGTCAGCAGGTAATACCAGTCGCCACGCTTGAAGATGTGAGAGCCTTCTGCAATGCCGTGAGGAGACTCGCGGATGACCTTGGGAGCGGTCAAGGTCCGTCCGGTTGCCATGTCAATTTCAGAAATGTGAATGGCAAAGTCCTTTTGCTTGGAGTTTGGCCTTCTCCAGGCTAGACGCATGGTTGTAGAGAGGTAGACTTTTCCGTCATCATCCCAAAACAGCTACGCTCTATAAGTATCAACAAGGGCTTCTCGGTGTAGGCGACTTACATCTTGGTCAAAGCCGGGGTTATCAAAGTAAACCGGGTCAGACCATGCATTCTCATCCCAGATATTGTCCGTCCAGACATAAAAGCCCCGTGGGAAAATACGTTCCTGAAACCGTTGTCAGCAAGTGAGGGTGAATGCCATGAGAGATATCTTTACATCCACAGTAGGTCTATATCTGTGATAAACACCGTTCGCCAGATACCACCTCTTTTCCTCAGGTCGATATCTTAGTGTACTCGCCCAACTACCCGCGCTTGGCTCAACAGTGCGCAAGTCAATCTGGCTCCTGCGGTTGAGAGCATGGCCAATGAGCTTCCACTCAATCAAGTTGGTGGACGTGTAAATAGCGCATCCGGGGAATAGCTCAAAGGTTGAAGTGCTCAGGAAAAAGGTGGTAGGAGTCGAGTCCGTAGCGGGAACTACACAGATGGTAGGGTCTGGATTACAGCCCGTCAGAACAGGGTTTGTAAAGGTGATGGCAGTGGTTTCTTCCATCTGTTCCTCCGTGGACTCTTGCTTTATGTGTCCCATTATGGCCTGCAGGAGTTGAAGGGCTTTCAAAATGATAAAGGCTATTGGCTTGGGTGGCTTTTAAGCAGCTGAGGATCGGCGGGCTGGGAGTAAGCAGAAATCCGGGTTATATCCATTTACCCCATGTATTTTTCCATCAATCAGGGCTCTCGATGACTCTCGACTACTAATCCAGAGTTACAGGGAGCTTATACATCTTCTTTACACTAATGGCACATATACAAGTACCTAAATTCAGCTACCTTGGCAAGAAAGAACATGCCTACTATCAATTAACTAGACGAAAATGCCCTCACATTTCATCCCATAGACCAAAGAACCCTCTGCAGGCTATGATACTGGAAAGTCCTTTCCCACATGGTTAACTAGATCATCGTTGTACGCAGTGACATCTGGCGTTGCCTGCACAGCTGGCTGATTGTTCTAGACTCTTGTCATGCGGTGTTGAATCATGTCTGTTCGACAGAAACGACTTGGAAAGTACTATATACACACATCTACTGACAAGCATGTAAGTGACCCCCCTTGCGGAGTTTGCAAGACTGGAGCATAATACTCATACCCCCTCTAGCAAACACTGCGACGGTCATGTAAGCTACACTAGAAATCTCAACTCAAGAACCACTCCCCACGAAACCACATCTGAGATCAACTACTGCTCTCGCACTTGGAGCCTTGCAATCTACCTCAAGCTCTCTTTGATCGAAGCGAACGGTGAGCACAAATACTCGACTGCGTCAAACCCAAGCTGTATCGTCTGATGAATGCAAAGGATCTGGATGAGGCGTTGGACCAGATCATCTACCACTCATTCCTGATGGAGACACAGCGTGTTGGACATGACCTTTTGGGTCTTGGATCATCTGGTTAAGTTGTATCTCTGCATGTTGCATGTTGATTTTACACGAGTGAATCATCCTCAATTGCTGGGTTTACATGATTGACCTCCTCCTCGATGATGAGAAATCAACCACTTTTGCTTCTTGTCTGTAGGCAAAGGCAATAAAACTCATCGTGACCCCGTTGGATATGCGAAACAACAAGGTACAGTACTTTCCTCCACATTCAGCCAATAACTTGGACAGATATGCCGGTTATCTCGGCCAGCTTCTGATCCTTGGTAAGTAGATCCAGATCATTTTGTGGCTGGCTGATGCCACGCACATCACCCGTGAGGAATAGTCTACCTCGCAGAAACAGAAAAGGCTACATAATTCCGTTGCCCCCGGCGTGGCTTGGTATCAGGCACAAACGCAGGACAGGATAGGAGAAGGTTGCTTTTGCAGTGGTGCAGTATTGCAGTATGTAATGTAAGCGCTGGGGTTAGTATCCTAGTACTATAGACTATAGTCACATTCCTCATGTCTAGACCCAAGCGAGACGTCGTAATGTCTTTTGTGATGGAAATATTGGCTCTTATAGATTTGGATGGCTACGTAAATGTACATTCTACATGGAAAACACCTACTTGAATTACGAAATATAGCAGCAGGAAGGCTATGTTCCACATCAGACCTCCAGCATCTGACCGAGATTTTCACTTCATGCTCCTATCCACAGTTTAGTACGAGGGAACTATTGATTGCCAATCACATTCTCATCAACCGCTAGGCTTCCTGCCCTTGGGCTGGAAAGTCCCATGTCAAGGCGGTTGACGAGCCAAGCTAGCCTCAGCCAGCCACCAGCCCAGAGCCGCGTACTACACTGCTTGAAATCCGCACGCAATTCTCGTGGAATTACACTACGAGCCGGGTAATCACGGCTGCGAGGATCTATCACCTGCAGATATCTCAGGTCACCTCCCAATGCTGATGAGACGGGACTCTCAACGGCCGTGTGCTACTTCAAGCCTTCATATTGCCCAATAGCAGCTAAACATGACGGATTCAACGGGTCATGCTTACGACCAAGATATCTAGGAGCCGAACTATGCAAGCGGCACAGCATCTGCCACCGTTGGTCTGTGATATTCCGGATCGTATACGCCCAACCTGTTGGGTTCCCATCGTCAACGCGCGGTCTCAAGGTCTTGTTTGGATTTCCAGCTCGCCACAAGTCCATGCGTCTTAGCTTGAGTGTCTTGATTTGATCTGTCACAGTTTTTGTGTCTCGGCCAATGCCTTGTGATTGTGATAGAGGCGTAGGCCATCATGATCAAGTTCTCAAGTCCCCCTGCTACATGGCCTTTGCGGACTCGTAAGCAAGTCAAAAAGAAATGCGTGTATTAATACGAATAGACACCGTGAGTGAGTGCGTGATAGGCTGTCAATCCTCGCCAAAGTCAGACTTGACGGTGAGCCGACCGGTCTGCGTGTGATGAACCTGCACGTTATCCAGTTCAAGTACACCAAAGTCGATCAGACAGCTTCGTTTCTCAAGCCCACCCAGCGTAGGCGAACGTACGTCGTAGTCCCCAACAGCCAGGTAGAAACGGTTCAGCGGCTGGATCTGGTATTCGGCCCCTGGCGCGGGGCGAAAGGTGGCAAAGGGGCCGAAATAGCGAGAAAGCTTCTTGAATAGAGAGACGCCAACGACAAAGTCGCCTGCAGTCCGAGACGCACAAGGTGGTTAGCTTGGCCGTCGGAGGCATGAGAGTATAGACGTACCAGCGCGTGCTTCGCTATGGGTGAACTCGGTGCTCGTGCGAATACAGAAGCAGTCCTGGCGGCCAGTGAGCGGAATATCAGGCTTGTTGGCAAAGTTTGGTGTTCCTCTCTTGATGACCAGCTCCAAGGTTGTGCCCGCCACCATAGTCCCGTCATCCGCCGTGTGCCCAACCTCAACGGGCCTGGTATCCAAGACCTCAACCTGAGTCTCAACCGTCGATTCACCGCCATAGCTCATCCCACAGACGGCGTAAAGCGGCGACTTGGGCAGCGTCAAGTACGCCTGCCCAGACGTGCTAGCAACGCCGCGCAGGACCAGGATGATGTTGCTGCTGATGGATGCAATACCAGGAGTGATCTTGGGCGTGTCAGCGAACAGGGCGTAGCTCTGCGTACTGCCGGTCGCGTTCGTGATGGTGATGGTCCGCTGCATGCTCCTGGTGGGTGAAGAGGATAGAGACGCCACCTGCATATCTGGACAAGGTCGTTTCATCGAGATCCGGTGGACGATGCAAGAGTGTACAGATCTGGATAGAGCCCGTTTCATCAGGGCTCTATGAAAGGTGCAAGAGTAGAATTGACCTTGGACTATGATAGAAGAAAAGCATAGTCTACGGTATACACACACAGCCAGCCCTAGAGAACTAGTGGAGATTTATACAATACAAAGTGAACCAGTTATTGGCTGTAGGTATGCACACGCACATATGTGTTCAGCTCATGTCTCAGCACCCCGCGTCCGTTTTGGAGACAGTGACCAAGATGTGGTTAGCCTCTCAATACTTCAGCCAGCCTTTCCGTCTGCAACCAGCTGGCCATTCTGTACGCTCAAGGTCCAGGCCGCGTTGGAGCCAAAGCCAAACGGGCCATGGTGGTGGTTTGCCGCTCACCGTTGGAGCTAACCATGTCTAGAACGTTTTGTCTCATAACGACACGGCCATGTTTCGATCTGATGTTGGTTACGTGCAGTCTCAGAGCCCCTGTCGATAGTATGTGGTTGCCTCTCTGGGCGTTACCTTGGTGGTGGCCATGCTATGGATCAATAGACGCGTGATGGCATCGGTACCTTGGGGCAAGACCCGAGAAGTGAGACCTAGGAGTGTGGAGGAGTGAGTGGGTGAGCGATAGGATCTCGAATCTGAGGAATGGCCAGAGCAGTGAGAATGAAGCACTCGGTTAGTATCCTAGCACAGTTGGCGATTAGTTACTCATCTCTATGGATGGGCAGTTCAGGAATAGCTATATAAGAGTCGTCCCATGGTCAGTTTCCAATATCTTTCCATCACACACTCAGCATTCAAACAAACACTCTTCCCTGCAGCCTCACATCAGTCTCTCTCACCAAGCACTTCATCCCCTCAACTTGCAAACCGTCAGAATGGTCAACAAGTTCACCATCATCATCAACAACCACACGGGCAGCCCCCAAAACTACAACCTCTTCAGCGAGAAGCCTGAGATCTCGGGCGTCGTCAAGAGCAACATCTGGACCAACGTCTACCAGGTCGCCGAGGGCACTGACGATGGTGCCACCGCCGAGTTCGAGATGTGGAAGAACTACTACGCCATCGTCGGCACCTGGAAGGGTGGCCAGAAGGCCGGTGCCAAGGTCTCCATCACCCTGACCAAGCCCGTCACCCTTGGCTCCAAGGCCTCTGATGATTCTGATGTTCCCGGGACCACTCTCAACATGACCATTGTCAACGGTACCACTCCGTCCTTCGTCAAGGCTCCTGCGGAGCCCACAGCCTACAACAATGCCTATGAGGTTGATACCGGCAATGACTTCACTCTCGACGACGCTACCGAGCGTGAGTATCTCTCGTTCCACCACCATTCATCTTGACTGACTCTGTCGAACAGGTAACTTCTTCGTCGGTCTCGCCAGCTCTCCTGACGGTACCAGCAGCGTTCCCACCGCCACCTTCAAGCCTGAGCCTGGCAACCAGTACCAGATCCAGCCCGTTAACCAATACTACATCACTTACGGAACCAACTTCTCAGTCGGCCAGCTTCTGGACGTTTCCAAGCTGTCCAAGAAGCCTCTTCTCATTGACTTCACCGTTCAGGGCTCCAAGGTCGTTGTCAACCACACCGCCAACGGTCAGCTTGTCATTGCCAAGTAATTCCATCACAGAGGTGTCTGTTCTGAGGGGGTCTGAGCTGGGGGATGTTCGTCTTATTTGTCTAATAGTTTAGCTTAGGGCTTGCGCTTCGTATTCCGTTGACGCCAAGTATCACATCTGCACAGTCTGTAGTTTGCAAGAAAATAGACGATTATATTTTTAAATACCTACTGCTATGTGCAAAGTGTCTTTGCCAACCTTTTCCAAACTGAAATACTGTAGATGGCTCGATTTTACAGACTGCCTCTTGCTAGGTCTAACAGTGCCACCTCACAACCAGAACATTTTATGTTGAACGTGTGGTACTTTGGCTAGCTAATACATGGATGCAAAATCACTGAACTAGCTTTTTTTTTTAAAAAAAAATAAAATAATAATAATAATAATAATAATAAAACAAAAACAACAATACTCCAAGTATTCGAAGGGTAAAATCATTAGGTATATTCATGGTGTGTCACCTCTAATCCTGAGGAATCGCCTTTGGTCGATTATTGATAAGAACTTGTGCACTTTTAATGCCAAGTGGAACAGAAATCTCTATAGTATCAGCAGACTAAAGAATGTCTGAGCATGAAGATATAGTAAAGATTATCCCTCGCTTGCATTCGAAACATGCCGCACAGCATGGCACCTCGGTTAGGTAAGGAGACAAGTCCGCCGATACGACTTGAATCACTACGCATGTATACCACCACTCATGTCATTGCCATTATTCCAAGAAACCACCATGTATATTCTCGTGGGACTGCAGCGTGGCATTTATATCCAGGTTAGGACGTCGAGTGACGAGTCACTTCACACGACAGCGGAGGACCAACATGTTGAACCTCCTGGGAAAATACCTGTCAAGAGCAAAACATGATCCAGAACCATGACCCCTCATAATGGTGCAAACAAACGAACCTGATCCGATGGCCATTGTGCCTGATAACCATGTGAGTACTTGAGCTCCAGTAGAATTGATAAAACTGATCTGATTGTTGCTAGGTTGACGACACAGACTCACTCATCTCTCGTAAATGTACTCATACTGTTCCCTAGTGATCGAAACAAATTTGAATCTGATTATGGCTAGGACATGGGGTCGTCCACTGCAAGCGTCTCAAGCTCGATTCTAAACTACCGTCGCGAGAATGGGAGGACATATCATGCATACAGAGACGGAAGTGAGATTCACAACTACGGACAATCTGGGTTCCCAGATACTCCACGTATGAAAGGAAGCCTCTGTAGTAGAATGGAACAAGCACCACTGGAGATTACATGAGGAGCTCACTAGGACTCCTTTTATATATCACCTGTCTAGGCCGGACTTGAGCTCCACATAGGTCTGGCGGAATTCCGCCCGGTGGGGGTCGTGAGACGTATAAAACTGACCAAAGTAAGCCGACTGAGTCAGTAGAAACACTGTTTTGTATTTTTCAGCCAGACCATTCATACAAAATGTCTTGTTCTCCTATCAGGAAAGTTGCCGTCTTCGGAGTATGCCATCAACACCATCACACCCGTCTCATATACTAACCACCAAAGGCATCCGGCAACTTTGGCACCCCTATCACAGCCGCTCTCACAAAAGCCAGTTTCGATGTCACAATCATCACCCGCAGCGAATCCACGTCAACCTTCCCGGAAGGTCTCCCTGTCACCAGAACAGCATACACCCTCGAGGCTCTCACCAACGTACTCGCTGGTCAAGATGCTGTAGTATGCGTCGTCGGTCCAGCGGGCATCAACCTCCAGGCCACCATGGTTGACGCCGCTGAAGCAGCCGGAGTAAAACGCTTCATCATCGACGATTTTGGATGGGGTCCCGGGTTCACCAGCTTTCCGGAGTTTGAACCGATCCGCGCCCAACGCACCGTCGGCGTCGACCGGGCAAGGGAGCGTTCAGAAGCAAACCCGAGCTTTACGTGGACGGCTATTGCGAGCGGCAACCCCATCGACTGGGCACTCAAGCGCTTTCCCACCATGGGCTTTGATATTGCCAAGCGATCTGCCGTCATCTACGACGACGGAACCGAGTCTTTCTCTGGAACTACGCTGCAAGGCATTGGACAATCTGTAGTTGGTGTTTTCCATCATCCAAACGAAACAGCAAATCGCTTTGTTAGCGTCATGTCCATCAAAGTTTGCCAAAACGAGTTGCTGGCGGCTTTCCAAGAGGGTACAGGAAGCCAGTGGGCTATTCAAAGATCAACTGCCAGGGACCTGGTAGACGGAGCGCGAAGGAAGAACGAAAAGGGTGAGAGGGGCTGGATCTTGGATCTGGCGGTTGCTCAGCTCTACAAAGAGGATGGAGTTTGTTGTCTTGTTGCGCCGTCGAGAGAGGAGTCGGATTCTGATTTGCTGGGAGTTCCAGAAGAGACTGCTCAGAGTCTTGTTGCCTCCATCCTGGGCTAGTGGTCAGATACGAGATTGTAGTAGTCAACACGGATGTTTAGAAAATTTAAAGATAGTACGAAAGAACTGTTGCTGCACGCCGAAAATTGGGGACAATTTGAGTAAGGGGTCGATGAGTATAAGCCGCGGGTCGGGCCGTCGGGAGGCTTACAATGGCGAAGTTGGGCAACATCGTTATTCAACAAATGCTGATAGGTGATATGATGGTGAATAAGCTATCATAGTTAATAAGCTCTCTGAGAAATGAAACCTTTCAAGCAGCAAAAGGCTGAAAAACAGGCTAAACAGATACGCATTCCAACTAGTTAGTTAGTTGCCTGGACAGCAGACACACACACACACACACACTTATAACGAGCCACACACGTAATCCAAGGCGGGTTTATTCAGGCACACGACCAGAATAGAGTCACCGCCGTTGGTCACGTTTCAAACCCAAGCCCCCCCAAGTGGGAGTGGACTGCAGGGACCTGCCCTGGGGCGGACTTGAACACGATACAGACTGTAACCCTCCGAGTCTCGGGTCGGACGCCCGCAACACCTCCCGTTGCGAAACAACTATGTATACTATGTAATTCAGTGGCTGGTCCTCTATGAAGTGGACTAACCAACTAGCCAGCATACGGACTTTTGTGTTGAGACGGCTCCAATCTGTCCTTCAGTGCCATCGTCCTACCAAAACGCCAAGAAATAGCCCCAGAATACTGCTTACGCTGCATGTTATACCATGCCTCTGTCGGTAAGGCTGACTTGGGGCCATCTCTAGGCTGTGCTTGGAGCATTTACGTGTCTATCCAAGTTACAAGCCTCTCTTTCGTCCAACTTTTACACTGCAGGGGTCTTCCTTTCTGCTGTTGTCCTTTGGAGCCTCACTTTGGCCCCCACGGAGAAAACAGTCACCGTCCTCGTCAAAGACCCGGGGCTGCACTAGGCTTTTTGTACCAAACACGCAACCTGGGACACTTGGTCGTCCTCTTTTTACATTCTCCTACTTGCTAAACAACGTATTCACAATCACGATACTGTCAGGATACTTGCTACTGCTCGCCGAGGCATCATGGCGGTCCCAAAAGACAGGGCCGAAGCCCAGTTCGCCCAGATCCTCGACGATGCCAGCAAACGCTACTCGGAATCATCCAACCAGCTCGTCGACTTTGTCAACCCGCCCATAAGCAACATCAGAGACCTCCAGAGCCAGATTGACAAGAACAATGATCAATTTGCTAGATTCCGCGAAAAGCGCCAGTCCATCTTCAGCGCCATGGCCGCGTGCCTCACGCCCGTCGAAGTCGTCGGCCAGATTGTCTCGGGCGCCGCACAGGACATGTTCGCCCCGGCAGAGGGCATCTTTGGTGCCGTCATGTATCTCGTCAATGCTGCTCGCGATGTGTCGTCTGCGTACGACTCCATCGTCGAGCTGTTTGAGCATCTCAAGGTGAGTGATATCCGACAACCCCGCTTGAGCGTCGACTGACCAAACACCAGGACTTCACATCACGGCTTGACGTCTATGTGCAGTATGAGATGGGTACCGCGCTGCGAAACAAAGTCGTTGATATCCTAGCACATTTGTTCGAGGTCTTTGTCCTGGCTGCCAACGAGATCCGCCGCGGTCGCTTCAAGTCGTACTTCAGATCGCTTGCCGGCAGGGGTTCGCCCGTGCTGGAAGCCCTGGAGAAGCTCAAGGCGCTCAACATCGGTGAGGAGAGACAGGTCCTCGCAGACACGTATGGCGGTGTCAACAGGCTCAACGTCCAGACCGATCAGATGAACGACAAGCTTGATGAAATGAGCCAGACCATGTTGCAGATGCGGTCTGAGAACCGTGAACGAACCGCCGCGGCACATCAGGATAGGCTCAAGGAGATTCTAGAGCCCTCGCCTTTCCCGCAAGACTTCTTTAGCATGTTTAACAAGTCGAGGGCAGAGTCCACGGGAGACTGGATCCTCCGCGACGGAGGGTTTAGAGCCTGGGTTGAGACCAGGACCAACTTTCTCTGGATAACAGGTGCAGCAGGTAAGAGGCATCAATCTTGGACGTCTCAGCATCAGCTGACGCTCTACAGGAACTGGCAAGTCCTACTTGACAACTAGACTCATCGCCTGGGGCACAGAAAACATGCCGCGTCTCGCCTACTTTTACTTCCGTGACAACAATCCAGAAACCCGATCAGTCCTCTTTGCTCTGCGGGATCTAGCATACCAGCTGAGCGAGAGCGATCCCTCCTACGCAAAGAAGCTCCTCAAGAGCCTTCGCAGCATCGACGAGATTCGCACCATTCCCAGCGCGTATCGAAAGCTGTTTGTTCAACCCTTTGAGGAGCCGACGCAAGAAAAGACAATCTACCTCTTTCTCGACGGTATTGATGAAGCCGACTCTGGCGAGATTGAAGAATTGCTCCAGCAGCTTGGCTCGGACGAGGAGTCTGTCCCGAGACATCAGCAGGTCAAGCTTCAGGTTGCTCTCATCGGAAGGACATACTTGACTGAGACGGTGACATACACCCTCGATCCGACGAATCGGGGCAGTCAAGTCATCACCACCCTTCACGTCAATCCCGATCGCAATGCGGAGGATGTCAGGTTATACATTGAGGATAGTGTCTGGCATCTGCGCAACCTCAGCCGCACACCTCCCGACTTTCGACAAAAGATCATCGACGCCATGGTCAAGCAAGCAGACGGCCTTTTCATCTTGGCAAAGTTTATGATTGAAGAGATTAGCCGGAAGCGACACCCGCAGAGCATCCTAACAAGTCTACAATCCTATCCCAAGGAGATCAACGGCATCATCTCGCAGACTCTCAAGAACCTTTCCGAGACCCTATATGAGGACCAGACCAAGGACCTGAGCGAGATGCTGCAGTGGGTAGCTTGCGCAGAGGAAGTCCTGACGCTAGAGCAGCTCGAAGCCGTGCTCATTCTCAGGTTCGGCGATCCTCCATTCCACCTTGAGGAGACGCTACGTGGCCAATACGCATGCTTCTTTGAACTCGAGCGCGAAGACGGCATGACCACGGATGATCTTATCCGCGAGCACGAGAAGCAGCAGCGTATCAAGAACGGCGATCTAGGCTCGGGGAGACGATCAAGTTCAGCAAGCCGCCCAGGCTCTGGGAGAAGCGGAAGTCCAAAGAGTCCAAATATGCTCGGTCGCTCAACTGGCACGCCTGATCTCTCGCGAAACCTCTCTCCTCTGCGACGCGCCAGCCCAACACAGGCGTTGAGCCCAGTACGGGGAAGCCCTGGTCGTGGCGTCAGCCCTGCCACCAACAGTGATCTCTTTGACCCTATGAGTGAAATGGACTTTCGATCCAACAAGTCAAACACCAAGATTACATTCTTCCACTCGTCTGTCAAGGAATTCTTTAGCAAAGAGAACTCGGCCAGGCTTGGTTCTGGTGGAGGAGCGCCGACCATCGGGTTTGATCCTCTCAAGGCTAGGGTTCACATCCTCCAGATCTGTCTGTCCATCTTCACCGACAAAGACTGGTTTGCCAAGTTCCGCCTCGGTAAGAGCGGTCGCGAGGCTATCAAGCAGTACGCTGCGTGGTACTGGCAAGAACATTTGGCTGCCCTCGACCCAGCAACGGTGCCCGGCCCCGAGAAGAAGGAGCTTGGAGAGCGTGTGTACAAGATGCTCACCGACGATGGCATCATCCTTGACTGGACACTCATGTACGAGAAGAACGACGAGGGTCTTGAAGTCTTCACAGACGCCAACATGCAGGGTCTAAAGAAATGGATGGGCGACGCTGACGTGCTCTCCTCGCTGAACCCAGAGGCGCGGGACTGGGCTAGTAGAAGCGTCAAAGAGTCCCCCGGCATCTTCAAGCCCATCGGCGACTTTTACGCGCGAGCCTGGCTCTCGGTGGACTTTGACAGATACGTCCCCACGCTCTTCTGCTTCAAGATCGTGCAGTCCATTGCCTTCCTGCAGGAGGGTTACTCGTGGACAGGCTGCAACAGACACTGGACCGAGATCCCCATCGACAAGCGCATCGTCAAAGCTGCAGAATGGGCCAAGATCCCCGAGTCGGCTCACTGGCATCGACGATTCGGAAGCACATACCTCACCAACGGCATGCACAACAAGGCCTTGGGACACTACGACAAGGCTCTTGCGCTCGACAACAACAGCGTTGAAACTCGCGGTCGCATCGCATACTGTCTATACAAGGATCGGCGTTTCAAAGAAGCCCTGGAACAGACTCTCAAGTGCGAAGCCACCGAAGAGGAGATGATTGCCAGCGGTACGCTCGACAGCCAAGCTCTGAAGAGCAGCAAGTGGCGTCTATACAAAGACCACATCCTCATCGCCTCCTGCTACGAAGAACTGAACAAGATCGACGCTGCCATTGAATACTTCCTCAAGTCTATCGAGTCCTCCAAAGATGCCGGTGTCGATCGGAAAGGGTGCAAAGAGTACTTTGAGCCGGAGCTTGGCTATCTTGAACTCGTCGCCACAGAGAACCGCCATGAACTTGTCGTCGAGTTCCTGCAGCAGCTCTCGGAACAGGTCACCGACGCAGAGCACAACCGCACTCGTCTTGTAGACTTTTTACTCGAGTTTCACAACAAGCCTCTTGTTATTGACTGGATCCCCAAGGCAGCGAGTAAAGTCGGTGCGACTGAATTCATCTGTGAGCGGTTGCTCTCCACCATCGAAGTGGCCAACGCAAACCGCGATAACCTCAAAGCGCTGTATCTCCGACTGTCTCTGGGCGCAGCATACACCTACGGCCGAGACATCGACGCCGCTCTGGAGCACTTTGAGAACATAACGCAGCTGGGATACCGTCCTCGCGGCAACGTGCCCACACGTCAGGCCTACGCGCTCGCCTTCCAGAAGCTCGCGGCGCTGTACAAGGAGCGCGTTCTGCATGCAGGGTTGGACACTCCCGAGGCCGATGGCTGGCTTGAGGATTTGCAAAAGATCAAGGAGAAGCAGAGTCGACATCAGAACCACGACATGCCCATCGAGATGGTTGGATCAGATGTCAACATCGCCGCCATCTACCTTGTCCTGTTCAACCGCCTCCTTGGCCGAAGCACGTCCACGGAGCGAGATCTGCGCCAGCTCATCAACGACAGTCTCGACATTCTGTCCGACGACGACGTGCAGAATGACGAATACGCCTTGGACAATCTTCTAGGCCTCTTCATCGCCGCCGACGACATGGAAAACGCCCGTAGCCTCGCTCAATCCATGCGTCAAGTCGACCCCAGCATCCTCAACTCGACTCCCGACGACTCCCCCGTGCTGTCGCGCACCGAGCCCAAGCTCCCCGAGATCCAAACGATGCGCCAAAACTGCGCGCAGTGTCTTGATCTAATCTCGCCGTCTGACGAGTACCACATCTGCGAATACTGCATGGAGTGCTACGACGCCAAGTGCATGGCGGTCATCCGGGGAGAAGGAAACGAGACGAGGGATCACAGAGACGACCTGATCTGTAGGAGTGATCACAAGTGGTTTCCTGTGCCGCCCCTGAGGAGGATGCTGCATAGGGGGGAGATTTTGCTTGTGAATGGAAAGGTGGCGAGTTTTAACGAGTGGAAGGCTGGGTTGGAGAAGAAATGGGGACGGGAGAAGAAGTAGTTGGACATGAGACAGACATGCGAGTTTGGATATGGGAATACGAAGCATCTAGTGGAGTTGGGTTGGCATTTTTATGAGAAAGCAAGAGTTTGATGAACAGCATGGTTTGGTCACTGAATACACAAAGGGATCATCATACTTGTCGAGTTTAACCACATGAGAAAATGGTTCCGCGAAAGAGAAATGAGAATACTCTAGATTGACTGTCATGATCGGTATCAAGATATTTGTTGCAATAAATACACCTTCTACCATACCCTTGGATAAACCCTCCAGCAGCCAAGTCTCCATAGTGTTCCATGCCTTGCTCCAGAGTGGCCCCAAACAAGGCAGGATGGTATTCATTGCCCAGCTTTATATAGACAGTCCTGAAGATGCTGGACAGATGAGGTGTGTGTTGACAGCTTGGGATATGGCGGCTCATATCCCGCAGCATTCCCCTCATGACTCTATCCACCTCGTAGCCTTGACCTTGCGTGCTTGGTCAAAGGAGCAGAGTTGTAGACGTATCGCAAGCGACTTTAAGCCAGAGCTGTTTTTCAATTCCACACGAGCTCTAGCTGTTCAAGGTCCCCATGACGATACATGTTAGGCTCGGAGGTTAAAGGAGCGGTAGCCATGGTGTTGTTGGACTCAGAATGGTGAAGCTTCACATCAAATCAAACTTGGACAGTTTTGACAAGAATTGTAAGCCAACACTTGATAATAGCACATTGCAGCCACATTATAAACAAGAGAGCACGCTGCAGATATAATAGGACTCCTGTATAGTCGCTTACAGGGGGCGGATGTGAGAAAGTGATGGATGACTGGCAAAGAATTACCATTGGCCACTTACATGACATGATACATACTCATGGCCTTGCATTGGCGTGCACTCAACTAGTGGCTAATCATACTCATCTCACAATTGCTACACTTGGATGATAAACCAAGTCAGGCTCTTGAGAAGAGTTGACAAGTGTCAGTGAAGAGGTTAGGTTGCAGCTATCCGCAACATACACTCTGTATATGAATAACCTGCAGGTCTGCACAGAGCCATATCTTTTGTGCAAAGTAAAGCAATCCAATAGATTCAAGCAATTACGAGCAATACAAGCTAATGCAAGCATCTGTACATAGACTCATAAATCCGCCGCGGTTGTCGTATCGCCAACTTGACCCGGAACAGACCGAAGCATCCCGGCCCCCTAACCTCTGCAAAAACCCCCCTGTACCTGGGTAGATTAGCGGCCAACCTGAGCCACTACAGGAGCCAACCGCCTGAGCTGTACGGAGTAGTCCGGGCGACATCGGCGCCCCGCCTGGACCGCACGTGTATGGAGCTGTTCAGGGAAAGTGACGAAATCCGTTCCCTCTATTTGGTTCCCCGCGGCCCCAAAAAAAAAAAAAACAGTAGGTTGTTAGGCTGTACACACCAAAGCGACTGCAAACCGTCACAGGGCAGAGTAGTCAACCACGATGGCGTCGACAACAACACAAGAAGGAGAGAAGAAAAAGGCTCCCAGCCCTCTCCGCTCCGTCATTGCTGGCTCAATAGCTGGCGCTACCGAGATTGGTATGTGCCCATGCGACGACACGCATACTCCACGTTTGCGACTAATGCTAGAGCTATAGCCATCACCTACCCTGCCGAATGTACGTTTCCCACGCTCCGGGCGCGGTAATCCGATTAGACTGATTGGAGCATGTAGTCGCAAAGACCCGGTCACAGTTGAACCGAAGGCTGGGAGAAGGACAGAAGCTCCCTTGGCCGCCGTTTGGAAAGCAGTGGTATGCTGGATGCACCACGCTCATCATCGGAAATGCGGCCAAGGCTGGAATTCGTATGCGGCCTGTCGCTGGAGATCGCATGGGATTGGGTTCACTAACATTGGGTAGGATTCGTCGCATTCGATCAGTACAAGGCGCTGCTGGTCGACGAGAATGGCAAGCTTTCAGGACCTCGAACTGTCGTCGCAGGCTTCGGTGCTGGTGTCACAGAGTCGTTGCTAGCTGTGACTCCCACCGAAAGCATCAAGACCACCCTGTGAGTCCAAGTCCGCCCTTGCCCCGAGCCCTCCAGCTCACATGCTCAGAATCGACGACCGCAAGTCCCCCAAACCCCGGATGCGCGGCTTCCTCCACGCGATCCCCATCATCGCCCGCGAGCGCGGCCTCCGCGGTTTCTTCCAAGGCTTCGTCCCCACGACCGCCCGACAGGCCGCCAACAGCGCGACACGCTTCACCGCCTACAACTTCTTCAAGCAGATGGCCGAGTCGTACACAGCGCCCGGCGAGAAGCTCGGCGTGGTGGGAACGTTTGCCATCGGTGGTCTGGCGGGCATCATCACCGTGTATGTGACGCAGCCTCTCGATACCATCAAGACGCGCATGCAGAGTATCGAGGCGCGCACGACATATGGAAACAGCTTCAAGTGCGCGACGAGCATCTTCAAGCAGGAGGGTGTGTTGACGTTTTGGAGCGGTGCGGTGCCCAGATTGGCGAGGTTGATTGTGTCGGGAGGGTTGGTGTTTACTGCGTATGAGCAGATCCAGCTGTGGTTTGACAAGATAGATCCGGAGGAAAAGTACATCTAGATGGATTGGAAGAGGAAGAGGCGTTGGGCATGGGAACCATGAATCGACGTTTGGGGAATCGCTTTGATACAGTAATGTACAGGTACAAATACACATACATACAAGTCATGATGCCAGCTCGATATCATTCCTTGCTATCCATGCCCTGGCTAAGCGTCAAGTCATTCATCATACCCTCCGTTACTGAAACCGAATCATACCCGACAGCTTCTTGCCCAATCTCTCTAGCCACGATCGGTTCGGCGCCTCGTCAATCTCCCTCACCAAATCCTCAAAGTACGTCGGTTGACTCTTGGGCTCTAGCAATCGACCCTTGAGCTTAAACTACCCATGCATTATTAGCTCTGTCTTGACTTGCAGCGTATCAGCACACATACCCGATCGTTGTACCGATCCTGGAGGAGAAACTGCAGCGCCCGCGCCTTGAGAAGCTCCTCTCGCTCCATGGAAGGTTTGTAATTTTGGAACCGCTCGGCTACGGCTTTGCTTAGGGCATCTTGGAGTTGGTGATCAGGACGGAGGGCTTGCTTTGGCCAGCGGGCAAAGACGTCGGCATAGATTTTTTGCTGCAACAAGAAACATGGTCAGTTTTTTCCGAGGACCCGACAGTGTTTTGATGAGAAAAAAAAACGTACAGATAATGGGCGCGACATTGTGGATTGAGAGCAGATGTCGATGCCAAAATGGACTGCGCTACGACTGAATATCTCGACGTCAACCAGCAAAGAATTCCAATAACAGTGTGCCCGTTACAGTGTTTAACGCATTTAAAACTGTGATGTAATGGCATCGCATTGGGTCATGGGGATAACTTGCCTCAGGCCGCCACGAGACCCTGAAAAGTGATTACCTCATTCATTTTTTGGCGGAGGTGGAGCCAGCCTTTCTGATACAGCACAGCCCAGTTTGAAAGTGAGAAGGGGGAAGGTTTGTCACCATTTTCCATGGTTTTCGATTACGAGTTACAAAGGCTTGAAAGTGCATCTCACTCCCTCTATCCCTTTGTTTGTTACAGATATGCAAGAACAAGGGGCAGTAAACAAAAAGAATACGAGTCAAGCACAGTGCACAGAGGCGTTTTAGTTCTGTCTCTGGTAGACGCCTCGGCGCATGTCCCCCTGTGCCCCTTTCACCTCTGCCGCCATAGAGACTGGACCCTACCCTTTTTCACACTGTACCACGCAACCCGAATACAGCCGCCGCATTCTTCTCGCCTCGTAATCGCAGAAACAACTCGACGCAAACCGTAAACCAACTAAAATCCAAAACCTTGGCCGTCCTTCCCTTATTCCCTTTTTCGCACTGGCTCCTCGCGCATAGATTTACCTCTGCTTTGTTTTTTGTTTTTGTTTCCTCTGCCTTCTCCCTCTCCTAAAAGTTATTCCTCAAACGACTCCCTGTCGTCGCGCGAGACTTGACCTACCTACTTACCGGCGGTAGCGGATCCGGGAGGCAGCCCGAACCCGACCAGACGATAGCCCATCATGGCGGGACGATACGAACGAGTGAGCATCGCGACTTGGTCCTCGGCGGTGATCTTCTATGGTTGCTAACGAAATCTCAGATCAACGTCCAGGACGAGGACGACTTTGACGCCCGCAACAACAATAACAACAACAACCGTCTCTCGCACCCGATCCCCCGCTCGCCACCTCCCTCTTTCCACTCTCGCTCCTCTTCTCCTCAACCGCCGCGCCATGTCGATCCCACGCTTGCCGATGCCTTTGACGACGACGAAGATAGCGACGATGAAGTCGACGACCGCAGACGCCTGATGCGACATAATTCCACGCCACCCTCTTCGTCATCCACCGAGAATGTCAACGCGATGCACGCCCCAGTTCAACCGGTTGCTCCGGCACCAACGCCATCAGGGTCGAGGTCGGCCAGAATTGTAGGAGGAGGCGCTGGATCTGATGGTGTTTTTGCCAACTTGTCTGCACGTCCCGAGCGAGGCGGAAGCGATCCCGAAAAGGACGAGTTACCTCCGGTATGTCACGCACGCATAGACTTTGGCATTCGTGTTACTAACTCGCGTCAGTCTTATGAACAAGCCGCTGCCGATGCGGCTCCCCCATACTGGGAGACAACCATTCTCGCCCCTGGCATGGGCGGCCCCGATGAGGTTTATATCGACGGCATGCCTGTTGGATCATTCTTCTCCTTCATCTGGAACGGCATGATTTCAACCTCGTTCCAACTCGTCGGCTTCCTCCTCACCTATCTCCTCCACTCGACCCACGCCGCCAAGAACGGTTCTCGCGCTGGTCTCGGTATCACAATGATCCAGTACGGCTTCTATATGAAGGGTGTCTCGGAAGACGAGCCCCCAGCTATGAGCGGCCCCGATGGCTACGCTGCGCCTCCCGACCCGAACTCGCACAACTTCAAACAAGCCGATGTGACGGATGACGACCTGGGCAGCATCAGTGGAGGCGAGTGGCTAGGGTACGTGCTCATGGTTGTCGGCTGGTTCCTTCTTATCAAGAGTGTTGCCGAATTCCTACGAGCACGTCGCCACGAGCAGCTCGTTCTGCAGAGCCCCGATCGCGGTCTGGGCGTTCCGATCATTGCAGAGGGCGAGTCCAACGAGCGGGTGGTGTAGATGGGGGGATGAGAGAATCACGAGTTCTGTACAACAATACCATGACGCAAGCGCATCAGTCGAGAGGCGCGGGCGTTGCTGCTTTTCCTTGGGCGTTTTCTTCATTGGATGGGATGGATATCTGGTTTCCTACTACAAGTTTAGTGTTTGGCGCGTCACGCGCAGTCTCACACGTTTTATATACGTCTATCAAAATATGCATGACGGTCCATGGCCTAGTGAAGCCGCCTGTTGGTGCTGTAAATAAATGCCAGATGCCTTTTGTGGGGGTTGCCCGCCTGTCTGCCGATCCCCGCGCCGCCCGGACTACGGCCCCGCATAAGCTATGGGCCTTATTAGCACGAGTTCACCTCATCATCATGATACAACAGCCGCTCTACTGTACCATTGCCTCCTCCTTGCACGAAACAACATATTCGAGCCCAACAGACGATTCACCCACTCTTCCGGATTGCAACTAACCAACAATATCGCCTTCGCCTCCGTCTTCATCGTGGCGTCAACCAAGAGATTTTATCGTCCATTGCTTCCAAGTCTCTGCAAGCACACGCCTCGACTTGCACCGCACAAGCGACACATCTTGAGTATCAACATGGCGTGGACGTGTACCGGAAACTCCAACTCGGCGCTCATCGAGAATATGTGGAAGAATGGGCTCATCACGGATGCTCGCGTAAAGGAAGCTTTCCTCAAGGCAGGGTCCTACTATAGTACAGCATGATTGTCCAGGTTGCTAACTAGATGCGCAGGTCGACCGCGCGCACTACGCTCCCTCGATGCCGTACCAAGACTCCCCTCAACCCATCGGCCACTCGGCTACTATATCCGCACCACACATGCACGCCTCGGCCATCGAGCACGTCCTCAGCTACCTCCTCCCATCATCTACATCGCCCGCTCCCCGCATTCTCGACGTCGGCTCCGGGTCAGGCTATCTAACGCACGTCATGGCTGAACTCGTCGGCGAAAAGGGCCTTGTCGTTGGACTAGAACACATAAAGGAGCTCAAGGAGCTGGGCGAGAAGAACATGGCCAAGAGCGGAGAGGGAACAAGGTTTCTCGAGAGCGGAAAAGTACGATTCAGGATTGGCGATGGTCGTAAAGGATGGGTTGAGGAGCCGAGAGAGGGGGAGCAGAGCGAGGGAACAGGGTGGGATGTCATCCATGTCGGGGCTTCGGCGGTGGAGATACACAAGGAGTTGCTGGAGCAGCTAAAGGCGCCTGGGTGGTACGTCTGACTGCACGAGTCAAGCATATACGTTGCTAACGTGGTACAGTATGTTCATACCAGTGGACGATGACAGCATGGGTTATAACCAGCATGTGTGGCGCATCGAGAAGGACGGCAACGGGGAGATGACAAAAAAGAAGCTCTTTGGTGTTCGGTATGTGCCTTTGACTAATGCGCCGAAATGAGGTGGGTCTGAGGTGTGGTTGAGCTGTTGATACCCTTCATTGATGGTCTTGTTCATAGTATAGCTCATATCAGAGGAGCCTGGGTGAGGTCAAGCAGTCGAAATTGGCATTGTATTATAATCATCAAGTACTCCAATCTCCAATCTCCAATCGTCAAGTCATAAGTCATGTACAGCCGTCAACACCATGGCAACAATGTAAGCGAATGCCCTCGTTTTTCCTCTCTGACAATCCTTCTTCATGCTATCTCACAGCAGCCACAGACCAAAAAGCACAGCAACAATGCTCGATAGTGCACCAGACGCATATAACATCGGACTCTCGCTCACGAGGCTCGGCGCGTCTCCCTCATATTGTCCACTCGTGCTCTTGGGCGTCTGAGCCGCACTCGCTTGGTTTCCAGCGGCACAACCTTGGGGCGGGCAAGCGTTGGGAGTTGAGTTGTTTGGAACAGGAGTCGCAATCGGGACTGGGCTCGCGGGTCGACACCATCCAGTCACACAAGAACTAGAAGCGGCTTGCTGTGTCCCAGGCGTAGGCGTAGGAATCAAGTGCTGCTCGCAGCCCCTGGTCGGGAACGAAGGAGATGGTATGACCGGAGGAACACTAGACGTGGTGGCATCACCCCCAGAAACCCTATACAAGCTCAAAACGCCCTCTCCGCCGCATTT
>JABFAK010000435.1:0-16713 GCA_013266265.1 Fusarium sp. NRRL 66182
CTTGAGCCCCGGAGGCATGGCGTCGAGCTAGAGTGCCTCTAGTGGAACTGCGTCGTGTCCAGAACCCTCCCCTACCCCCCCTAGCTTCGGAGTCCCGGGGCCTTGGAGTTGGAGTTGTGGTATGTAGGTATGGAGACTGAGTGATGATCAATGGCTAAGAGACGAGTGGAACATAGACTACATAGTACAGTAGCTGCGTAGCAATACCCCGTCCTCTCTAGCGGTTGACACCAATTCAGCTGCCCAAGACTGAAGTGAACATGGCTCAAGAGGGAACATTGATTCTCCCTATTCCCGATCTCTCTCCTCAGCTCTGAAGCCTTTCTCTTTTGTACCATACCATGCCTCATCCCGTCCCCACGGCTTCGGCCCGTGTTCCCACATCGCTCGTCCTGGGGAACGGAACAGAAGCAAACAGCACCACGAACTAAGTTAGCAGGCTCAAGGGCTCATTCTGTGCCGTGTTGCAACGTGTGATTTCAGATTTCACTGCATACGCATACGCATACGCATCTCGGCAATTCATTATGACATCTGATACATTTGTTGATCGTCTGCTCCACATCCGTCCTTCTATCGCCGTCGCTGCATCCCTCGTTATACTCGTCATAGCCTGGTCGGCCCTGTCGACATGGAGACAGTATAGTCGACTGCGCAGCTTCAAGGGACCTCGTCTCGCTGGCTTTTCGAAATGGTGGCTCATACAGAGAGTCGGAGGAGGCAGAGCATACCTCGACTTTTGGGAGGTGACCAAGAAATACGGTTTGTCTCAGCACACAACAGTCAGTCTACAGCGTCGCACAGGCTGACAACTCTCCTCTGCAGGCTCAATCGCTCGAGTCGGACCCAACGATCTCCTCACCGATGACCCCGACCTCATGAAGCACGTCCTCAACGTTCGTACCGAATACCGCCGATCCGACTGGTACGATGGAATGCGCTTCGATCCTGGCAACAACAACATCCTCTCGCACCGAGACGAAGATGAGCACTTCAGGCTGCGCTCCAAGATGTCAGCCGGATATGGCGGTCGCGAAGTCGAGGATCTGGAGCCCAAGATCGACAAGAACATCCTATCCTTGATCAAACTGCTGAGTAAATACGCCGACGAGAAGAAGGCTGTTGATCTAGGCCGTCGCGCCCAATTCTTTACGCTGGATGTCATCTCGGACTTGGCTTTCGGTGCGCCCTTTGGCTTCTTGGAGACGGATTCGGACGTGTACAAGTACGTCCAGATCACAGAGGAGACTCTGCCTTCTGTTATGGTGACCACTGTCGTTCCCTGGCTCGTCAAGATCTTGAGCTCTCCCATCTTCAAGAGCCTCTTGCCCTCAGAGAAGGATAGACTTGGGTTTGGCAAACTGATGGGGTACGTTCTTGATCAACGGTGATAGAACAAGAGTCGCCTCACTGACGAAATACAGAATCGCCAAACAAGTCACATCTGAACGATTCGGCCCCGACAAAAAGGTTCGCAAAGACATGCTGGGTTCCTTTGTAGCCCACGGCCTCACTCAGAAGGAAGCCGAGTCGGAGATTCTGCTTCAGATGTAAGTGTTGCGCATACACCCTCTCGATATACCCTCACGATATACCTTCTGACATGCCCATGCAGTGTCGCTGGATCCGATACAACAGCCACAGCCATCCGCTCAACCATGCTTCACGTCATCACCATTCCCCGCGTCTACGAGAAACTCCGCGCCGAGATCGCCACCACGAGCTACTCAGAATCCATCATCCCCGATTCTCTCGGCCGCGACCTCCCCTACCTCCAAGCCGTCATCAAAGAAGGTCTGCGCATCTTCCCACCCGTCGCTGGCCTCATGTCCAAGCAAGTTCCCCCGCAGGGGGATACCTGGAAGGGCCAGTTCATCCCTGGCGGCGCAAAGATTGGCTACTGCGCTTGGGGCATCTTCCGCCGTGAGGACATCTGGGGCGCTGACGCCGGCGAGTTCAGACCTGAGCGGTGGATCGAGAGCGAGCCTGGTAAGCTGAGGGAGATGGAGAGTGCGCTCGATTTGATCTTTAGCTATGGACGATGGCAGTGCTTGGGACGTCCTGTTGCGTTGATGGAGCTGAACAAGATCTACGTCGAGGTAAGTTTGCCCTCTGCTACAATGACATCGATCGCGATGCTGACTGTGTAGTTACTTCGTCGCTTTGACTTTGCCATCTGTGATCCTACGAACCCCTGGAAGGTCTTTAACTGTGGTATCTTTTCTCAGTCTGAGCTCATGGTGCGGGTTGAATCAAGAGATTGAAATAGGATGAGGGTAGTCGGATCAGCATATCTATAATCTGGGCTTGACGGATACATGCATTCGCAATGTTCATATCTTGAATGGCGCACGCACTATTCAACGCAGAAGACATCCAGACGCGGTAGCTATGCAAAACCGTCATAATTGTACCGTTGCTTGACATGTCAGATTCGCTCGACAAGATGCTCATTCTCAACTGTTTGCATTTCACTATATATATATATATATATATATATACACATAAGAGATATTACCCCAGCCTCTCCAAAATTCTAACTATCGTCTTCCCTCTACATCTCTACTCCTTCTTCTCCTTCTTGACCTTCTTGTTCTTAGGCACTCTAATAAGCCAATACAACGCCAGAGCCGCAAAGACATTAAAAATGATGTAAACCCACATCAACCCAAAATTCCTCCACCGCTCACTGTAACGAGACTGAACCCCCTCCAGAAAGATGTTGGTGTCGCCGATAGTGCAGAATGTGCAGGTGCTTGTACTGTTCTCATCGACAAGATACCCTCCAGCCTGTTCCATATATGGCTGCATGTACTCGAGACAAGTCTGCCCAGAAGGCGGCGGAAACCTGACATACTCGTTGTCCGCACATACCGCGTTGGTGTTTGCAACTGCCGTCGACAAGATGGCTGATATGAGGTATGTAAACGGACTGACGCGATACATAAAGATCCAGAAGCGCGGGAAACTATCCGGTGGTGCGAGTACACCGCAGAAGATGAGACACATCATGAAGAGCAAGTTGGCGAGGTTTCCGCCCGTCTCTGCAGAGCTACAGCCTGCTATAATGAAGTCGGTGAAAGTGCAGGTAAAGAGCATGAAAGCCAGGAACAAGAGGAACATCAGAGCACCACGTTCAGCTACGGCGTCGGTCGGTTCGGCGTTGCGGTACAGACCGATGGGATAGTACCAGCAAAAGTACATAACCGCGGCCATCAGTGTATTCCAGGGTATTTCGACGATGATTTGGCTCAGGATAAAGACCTGCCAACCGTAGGTTTTGGACGGTCGTTCTCTGACTTCGTACAAATCTCTCTGCGTTACAAAGTGAGGCATCTATACCGTCAGCTGAAGCCATGGGCAAGGGGCAAGGGGCAAGGGGCAAGGAGAAAGATGGTAGACGTACCTGTTGTTGAGTGAGCTGTCCAAAGACGGTCAAAATCTGGAAAATGGCAAACATCTGATTCTGCAAACCCAGCGCCGTGTTGGGCGCTTGATAGAAAGAAAAGCCAATAAACAACGCTATGAGCGTACACAACGCAGCCTTGGAGTAGATATACGAAGGCGTTCTCCAGTACTGTTCAAAGACACGTCTGCTCACGTACTTTAACTGTGTCGTAAACGTGGCAGCGAACTCGTCGTACAGATGCGGATCTTCATCGCTTGCTTTCTCGATAGAATGGTGGGAAAGCTCTTTGAGGTGTTCCTGGGTTGCAGCAAACTCGGCCGAGTCCTTCCAAATCTGCGGCCAGTCGAGTTCTGTCTCTGAGCCCGGGGCGGCGCCGATGACTTGGAGCATCCATTCGGCTGGGTTGGCCTCGGGGAGACAAGGCTCTGCGCCGTGTCGTTCGAAATAGCTCGTCATGGCGTGAGAATGGTCTCCGACGTCGCCAAAGTAGACTGTTTTACCGCCACTCGCTAGGAACAGCAACCGATCGAATCGTTGAAAGAGCATGGCCGAGGGCTGGTGGATAGTGCACAGAATAGCTTGACCGCTGCGAGCCAGCTTCTCCAACAGGTCAAGAATAGCCCATGAAGTCTGCGAGTCCAGGCCCGACGTAGGTTCATCGACAAACAGCAAGACAGGCGGCTTAGCAGCAAGTTCAACACCGATGGTCAAACGCTTCCGCTGCTCGACGTTTAGCCCTTCGCCGAGGATTCCTACGACAGCTTCGGAATAGTCCTGCATGTCGAGCATTTTGATGACTTGATCAACATAGGCGACCTTTTCTTTGACCGGGATGTGCTTGGGTTGACGCATAATGGCTGAGAAGTTGAGTGCTTCGCGGACGGTTGTCGTTGATAGATGTAGATCTTGTTGCTGGACATAGCCTGTCTTTCTCTGGAACGATGCATCGCGTAGTTTGTCGTCAACCAGGATGTCTCCGTGGATGACGCCCATGCTAGTACGGTCAGCGAGACAGTCGAGCAGTGTTGTTTTGCCTGCTCCGGAAACGCCCTGTGCATGGTAGTTAGTCTATCAGCCTGCTGCTGCTGTATCTATGCAACTCACCATCAGAGCTGTCATTGTGCCAGGCTTGACCCAGCCAGCCACATTGTCGAGAATTCGCCTGTTTTCGCCCTTGATCTTGACATCATAGCAGACATTGTTCCAGTGGAAGACGCTCGTTGACTTGAAGTTGGATGGCTGTCCTTCTCCATAGCCATGCTTTTCCGTGATGGTCGCGCGACCTGTTGGGCTGGACTCAGCATCAACCTTTTGCTTGGCGAGCCTGTGGCCTCGACGGAAAACAAGAACTTCTCCTTTTGACTTCTTCGCGCTGACAGTCTCTGCAAAGAACATGTATGTGCCGAGAAAGAACAGGGTGAATCCAATCACGATGCCCACGTTCCGCCACTTGTGTGCCTGGTAGTAGCTGAACGACAGGTTGATGTAAGCGTCTCCTTCAACCATGGGCTCTCCCTGTACTGAACCGACAGTCGAGCAGACACGGTTCTCTGAGGCGGCGTCTGGGTATGCTGGGACAAACTGGTTACATTGAAACTGCCGGTTATGAAACTCGTTGACCATGAGAGACTCGAAAGCGTAGCCGAGGGGATTGATGTAGTTGATCCACCTGCACCAGCCCAGCATGTAGTCTATCTGGATGATGAAGCCCGTAAAAGTCACCATGGCCAGGATGAGTATAGCAGCGGGCACCATGGCTTGCGAGAGTGTTCTGGAGGCTGAGCCAATTGTCCTGAAGATCATGGACATACAGAGCGTGATGATAAAGGTCATGAGGAGGAAATAAAAGAATGGTCCAGGCTCTCTCCGAAGGTTGGTTATGAAATACAAAGTGAGATTGTACGTAAAGGCGTTGATGATCTTGTATGGCAAATCGCAAAGCATAGACGCCACAGCCTCGGACGAAGGGTGGTAGAGTGCGTAACGGTCATGCTTCTCGACAATGGGCCGCTGAGCGTACAAGGTGAGAATCTGATAGTGTCAGTCAAGTCTGTCTCCGTTAGAGGTGTTGTCTATCTTACCTCGAGAGCACTCGAGAATGCATTTGAAAGACAAGCCAGGAAAAGCAAAGCACCTCTCTGATAGAAGCTTCCCGTCGTCTGACCCAAGTTGTAAAAGATGCTACCCACGATCAAAGCCATGATAAAGTTGCCAAAGAGCTGTGTCAGTGTGATAGTAGGGTCTGTGATCAAACGCTTGAAACCTCGCCACACACACAGCTTGATCTGCTGCCAGTAACTAAGCGTGTAGGGACTGCCTTTGCGCTGGTTCTTTGCTTGCGTAGCTCGTCTGTGTGCCCTGAATTCTTCTGCTTCGGGGCCGTCGATGGGATAGCTCTGCTTGTACTCTTCGATTTCTCGCTGAAGCTGGGCATTCGCCTCGGAGGCTTTCCATGCCGCGGCGAACTCATCTGGCGTTCTTGGCACTTTGCTCTCAAAGCCCCTTCGGACGATTCGTTCTTGAGGACTGGTCATGGACGTGAGGAAGTCAGGCGTGGTCTGACGCGCCGGACATTCAAAGCCCAGATCAACAAAGTACTGCTTCGCCGTCGTTGTTGGGCCAAAGTAGATTTGACGGCCTTCGTACAAAACGACAGCCTTGTCAAAGACATCATACGCAGCCTGCGGAGCTTGATAGATGGAAACCAGGGCCGCAGTGTCCGACATTTCCGTCTGGAGACGCAACGTCTTGCAGAATTCCACCGCGTTAGCAGAGTCGAGGCCGCGGGTACTGTTGTCCCAGCATTGCAAAGGAGCACCGCTGAGTGAAGCCTCTGCAATGGTGACACGCTTGCGTTCGCCGCCAGACACTCCACGCACGTATTCGTTGCCTACTTTTGTGTTGACGGTATGGCTGATACCGAACATGGCCATGACAACATCGCGCGAGTGCGAGATGAAGGTTTCTCTGTCCACGCCGGCAGGGATCTCTCTAGGGGCTCTGGCGTGGGCGGCAAAGTCGAGGGTGTCGCCGACGGTAAGATGAGGGAAGTGCACGTCAACCTCGGCGGTATATATGATCTCGCCGCGATGATGCGTGTGCATCTCTCTTGCAGTGATGCCCCGGTAGTTGAAATAGGCATCGTCGTTGACATAGATGCCGTTGGTCTCTCCAGAGATGGTCTTCAAATACGTAGAACACCCAGATCCAGGTGGGCCCAAGACGACCAGCATCTCGCCGTTCTTGACAACACCATCAAAGTCCCGGATGATGTCGATTCGAGTCTTTCCGTGGCCCATCAGCTGTCGTGGGAGCGAGGCAATCTCGAGCCAGATGTTGGCCACATCCTTTTGAAAGTCGGTAGGCTGTCCATAGCCAAACACGTTGAGGTTCTGGTAGCAGACCCCAGCTTTGCGGTTGGTCAAGCCGCTTTCACTGCGCATCTTGGAGATGGACTTTGCCCACGCCAGGGCTTTGAACTTGTCGCTCCTTGGGTTCAGCGGACTGTGCTCATCTGCAGTGAAAGGGTTGCCGCTGACGGCGGACATTTGGCTCTGGTGAGTGTACTGTCGAGCCAGGTCACGCACGATGCTGTGTCTGCGTTCGAGTTCAGAATCTTGCTCATCTTCTGTGCCTGTTTGGAGTGGTGTGTCGCCATTCTTGAACAGCTCATTGTCGGCTGCTGCGGTGCCAGTTGAAGAG
The DNA here is from genome assembly GCA_013266265.1 of Fusarium sp. NRRL 66182. Lineage (NCBI taxonomy): Eukaryota > Fungi > Ascomycota > Sordariomycetes > Hypocreales > Nectriaceae > Fusarium > Fusarium sp. NRRL 66182. The sequence continues at coordinate 7,112 of JABFAK010000435.1, forward strand.
TCATGCTGGGAGTAATCGCTGGACATGTTGTCTGCGCTTTGGGCTGCGTGTGTTTGTGTGTTGCTATGGGGGACAGTGACGGGCTGATTGTGTGCGGTCATGTCTGGTTCAGGGGTGGGCAGTGCTCCTGGCTGGACGGACGTGCCGCCCGGGTATGTTGATGCCATCTCTCTATGAGTGTCTGTCTGTCGAGGGCAGGGCAGGACAGTGACTTGAACTGTAATGCTGAATAGCCAAGCAGGTTCACTAACACGCTTTTGGGCTCATGAGGGACCAATCATGGAGTGTTTCAGGACAGTTCAGACAGAGTCGTAAGGTTGCTCAGTCGGTAGGGAACGACATCTCGATGCTCCCAGTCACAGGGAAAGCTGAGTGCCATTGCTTTAAGTTCTGCAACAGCGGAGTTTTAATCTTCGCGACGTCCGAAGACATGGTATAGAGAACAGCATGTCAAGCACATATGCTCACTTCCAAAGCCTGAGTGACAGGCCCTGGGCTGTGGATTCTCGGGGTCCAACTCGAGCCCGACTCCGAGTGTGGCACTACCTCAAACCCCCCTTGGACCATCCTGTCCAAACATGGCTTGTTGCATGATCTACAGAGTACTGTACACCACGGTAGTTGGGGTCCTTGGGGCTCATCGTCGGTGGAGCTGTGCCGCATCCTGACCTGACTACTGTTGAAGCTGATTCTGGGCTGTATGTATAGCTTTTAAAGCCGACACCGACGTCTCTCATCCAGATACGAAAGAGTGATATCGTAACGATAGTTTTCGCAACCGATACGAAAATGTCTAGTCCTGTGTCTCACCAAGACGAGCAGCTGGTCGACTTGAGCAGATCATCGACCAACATGTCCTCGGAACCCTCAGACCAGACCAAGAAAAGCACCAGCAAGAGGATACTGTCGTGTGTTCTCTGCCAGCAACGAAAGAAAAAATGTGATCGAAAGAGCCCATGCTCCAATTGCATCAGGGTAAGGACGCCCAACAGCCATCAGATTGCAAACATGGGATACTAACAGCGCTCGCAGCTCAAGATGGAGTGCGTCCCCAGTCTGCCAGCTCCGCCAAGGAAGCGCAGACGTCCGAATGAAGAGCTTCTGGAGAGACTTGCCAGGTGCGAGGAGCTTCTCAGACATTGCACTTGCATAAGGCTTCCCACGCCTGAAGATAGCTCTCCGAAACGCTGCGAGCAGTCGCCTGTCAGTTCACACGACGATGATGAGCTGAGGAGGAAGATGAGTCTGGGGTCCAGCGTCTACGACAGCAACCGCTGATTGACTTGACTTGACTTGACCCGACTCGAATGGACTGAATCCTCACAAGATTCTGGCTACTCGGTCGTTCTACCCAACAAGGCTTTGAGTACTGTTGCTTGTTTTCCTGTGTTGTTCGAGCTTGTTAGAGCAAGGTTGGGGACGATCTATCTCATCTATACCTCCAATGATACCCCGGCACTTCTTTTCTGTACTATGCTGGTCGCCTGGATGCAATATCCATGGCAGACGTCCTCTCTTTATATAAAGACGTATGAAATGATGATGTTGTCTGTCTGTACGGCTTCCATCTACAGATACTCGTTGGCTGTCTTGCTGAGCAACAGTCGTATGTAGTGCCGTTGTACGACAGAGCATAAGCGAAAATCTGTAAACACGAAATTCCGGGGACCATCGAGTACTTCGGCAGGATTTAGCCCACCATCAGCCCACGCTTTCAACTAGGATGAGCAGCTTAGCAACCAATCACTACGCAGCCCGCCTTTGGACCCTTGGCATGCCTGCAGATGATCAATGAATATGGTGAGATAAGCCAGGCCAAGGTTACTTTGACGTGGAGCGCGGAGTTGGTGGTGTGAGCTTATTCGCTTTGGGCCTTTGGCCTGCCTGGCCCTGTCGTTTGATGTTGAACTTGACGGTGTCTACGGTCTGTCACTAAAGTCCGCTTTCCGAAATGGCAGCAGGACTGAGGACAGCAGCAGCTTATTGTCATGACAAAGCTCTTTGTAATGGCAAGCTGCAAGGACAAGGTACAGTATCACTCGAGGTTTCTCGAGATCGATGGTAGGGATAGTGATGTATTGTAGAGCTGTATTACTTGGACACGTATATAGTGTAATTGATAGCCACGTGAGTTGCAACAGCAAAAGTCGCATTCTCTGTCTCGCAAGCCTCACTAAAGTTATTCCATGCCAATAAAGATGAAGCTAGAGAAGTACTGTAGATGTCAACCTCTCAAGACCGAGAACATCAGAAATATCGGTCATAGGTTCAAGGTACCAAAGTATATCTGTAACCCCATACAAAGGTTGTTTTAACCTACAGGATAGTACAGATCCTTAATGAAAATACTATGTAGCTCTGCGGCAAGGTGACATCGTCATCACACCACTACGTGACTTTAGCCACCGGACTTGTCCAAGGCCCCGTTGACCCGGTGGAAATAACACAGATTTGATCAAAAGAACAGACGACAACTGACGTCTTCATCTACATCATGTGCCGAGACTGCAGATACTTTGACAGGACGGGGGTTGGTGGCTAGTCACGCCAGCCCTATCCTGTTGCAGTCAGTTTCAGATAGATCAAAGCCATGCAACTTGCCTGATGTATGTCTCATGACACCAAGCACTCTTTGCTGATCTGAATGGCTGAGGGCCAATCTATCGAATGAAACTGGCTTCAGTCTCAAGTTCTGGTGCTATATGCTTTGAGAGGACTGAAGATGGATGATGGTCAAAAGAAAGCAAACGCGGCTGAAACGGGGGCAAAAGCACCACAGCACCATGGCCTCTATTGAATCGGGCTATCCAAAAGAGAAACAGCCACGTGGCAAGCCAGACATGTCCCAGAAGATAGAAACCAATCGACTTGCGAATATCTTCAAGAGACGCCGTGGTATTTCAAACTTCAGTCGCAATGACACACATTACACAACCACTAAAAGGCAACTCTTGTCATTCTATGCCAATAAACTTGGACTTTTGTGATACCACAAGCCGCGAGAATAGGCCAGACTTTCTTGCCATAGCTCCCGCCACAGGGTTGAGCTACTGGAAGCTGAACGACACTAAAGGATATTTACATACAGCTGTGCCCCCCTCTCCACAAACATTCCTTTCTTTGGCGTTGAGCGTGACCTGATGGAGTTACACAAGGAATGGAGGAATAGAGGATGTGTCTGTGTGTAACCTCAGGCTGTTGCCTTTGAAATCGGTCCGAAGCTCATAATAGCAAACTCTCGTAACTGAGTCACCTCGGGAGTCACCTCAACTGCCCGTTCTATCCATATAATCTACTGTGCTCGCCAAATACAAGTCGATTCTGTGATATTCAACTCAAAGCTAACAACATCATAGCCTCTGAAATTGGACAAGAGTCCCTTTCCGCAATGCTCACTTCACTATTCCGTGCCATTATTGGCACCCTGAAATCCATGTTCAAACTTCTCTTTATCCGGTTCTGGAAAGTCATCAACCTTTTTGTCTACTGGCACAAACTCCCTACCTGGTTTGGTGTCTTCAACCTGCTCGCCCTCCGCTACGAGCTTCGGGAGAAGAACCTGCACGACACTTCGCCTACCGCAGACTTTCAGGGCACAAAGGAGAAATGTCCCATGAGCGACTCAAAGTTCATCTCAGCCAGAAACTCGGACGGTCTTTTCAACGATCTCGATCAACCAAAAATGGGCTGTGTTGGGATGAGATTTGGCCGTAACGTGCCGAGGACGGACGCAACGCTACCTAGTCAGAAGGAATTACTCACTCCTAACCCGAGGCTCATCTCTCAAAAGATTCTTGCAAGGCCCAAAGGCCAGTTCAAACCTGCAGAGATCGTCAACCTCCTTGCTGCAGCTTGGATCCAGTTCCAAGTACATGACTGGGCGCAGCACTTCCTTGATACAAGAAAAGATCAGGATGTAGAGATTCCTCTAGACAAGACCGATACATGGTCTGAATCTGAAATGAAAGTCCCCCGTACCAAAACAGCCATAAATCCCTCCGAGCAAGATGCCAAGACGCCAGCTTATGACAACGAATGCACGCACTGGTGGGATGCATCTCAAATCTACGGCTCTAACGAACAAGAAACCAAAGCCCTGCGTGCCCAATGTGACGAATCTGCTCCCGGCCAACTCGCCGTCACAAGCAGTGGAGGTGAACAGTTCCTCCCTCGGGCGGAAGATGGTATTCCCAAAACTGGGTTCCGTCAGAACTGGTGGTTGGGACTCGAGCTTCTGCATACCCTCTTTGCCCTCGAGCACAACGCCATCGCCGCGCATCTTCACCTTTCCAATGCCACTTGGACAAGTGACAAGATCTTTGATACTGCTAGACTCATCAACTGTGCCCTCATGGCCAAGATTCACACTGTTGAGTGGACGCCTGGTATTTTACAGCACCCAGCTTTGCAGATTGGAATGAATGCCAACTGGTGGGGGCTCTTGGGCGAAAAGGCGAGTTTATCTCATGCTTGTAAGAAGACGCTGACCAGCTTGAACAGCTTTGGCATGTATTTGGGAGGATCCTCGACAATAAATCAGATGTCCTTTCCGGCATCCCAGGATCGGGTGTCGACCACGACAGAGTCCCGTTCAGTCTTACTGAAGAATTCGTCTCTGTCTATCGCCTTCACTCTCTCATCCCCGACAACGTGGCTTTCTTCAACGTCAAAGACGGCAAACACGAAGCTACTCTCCCCATCAGGGAAATTGCCTTTGAATCAGCTCGCAAGCCCTTCAACGACAAGGCTGATGACGAGTGTGGTCTGGGACTCAATTTCGCCGATGTCTTTTACTCGTTTGGCGTCAACTTCCCAGGCGCTATTCGAGCCCATAACATGCCTAATTTTCTGCACGACTTGCATATCCCAGGTGACGAGTACTTTCCTGAGGGTCGACATGTGGATATGGGCACTATTGATATCCTCCGAGATCGTGAGCGCCGAGTTCCTCGCTGCAACGCTTTCCGTCGTCTCTTCCATATGCCACCCGCCAAGAGCTTTATTGACCTCGCTGGCGGTGATGAAACGTTGGCTGCTGAGCTGCAAGAAGTCTACGACGGTGACCTCGAAGCTGTTGATCTTCTCGTCGGCACCCTCTGCGAGCCTTTACCCAAAGGGTTCGGCTTCAGCGACACTGCCTTCCGAGTTTTTATTCTCATGGCCACTCGCCGCATCAAGTCGGACCGCTTTCTTGCCGGAGATGGTTGGTGTCCTGAGGTCTACACGCGTGAGGGCATCAGCTGGGTGCAGAACAACACGATGAAGGATGTTTTATGTCGGCATTACCCTGAGCTATCTGCGGCGTTGCACCATGTGAAGAATGCAAGTTCCATCTCTGCTTTGTCTTGTATCGTAGCTAACTTGAACAGGCTTTTGCCCCATGGACCAAGGTTGGTCAAACAGCGGCGTATGCAGGCGTGGAAACAAACAAGGCCAAAGCATAACGTGTTTATTATACCAGGACGTCAGACAGTTACGGCCGCAGAAATGATTTCAAACATGTTTATAATGAACCAAAAGCTATCTGACACGGGTCTATGCTGAGCAGCATCCATGTACTGCAATGAATGTTTGCCCTCAGGGGAATCTCTCCCGGGCCCATCGAACGGCTTCAATCAATCCTGGCCCAGTCTGAAAGTAGGTATACCGCCGGCTTCCGCTACTCAGTACACCGTACAGCGTGGCGTTGGTTTCGCTGTCAACAATGTACAATGGTCCACCAGATTGACCAAAGAAGGCATCTGCTTCAGTGCGCAGTACGCCTGGGCGGGTGCACTCACTGACAGTTATGTTCTCTTGGAGGTGAGGTCTATTTGCCTTGTCGCGTTCTTGTGGATAGCCCACATGTGACTGTCATATTCTGCGTTAGTATCGGATGCGTAGAGAGTAGGGAGTATGGTGGACACATACGAAGAACGGTTGGCCCGTTTGTGTGTCGCAGTCAAATTCTTTTGTTGCGAAATAACCGTATTTCTCGCCTAGACGCTCAGCAAGAATCATGACGATATAATCGCTCTGCGAATATTCCCTATCCCACCAGCTCAGATCCTTTGGGGGGATAACCTCGACGGCCAACGACCCCTTTTGCCTCTCTGTATCATAGAAGTTTGGGGAAAACTCCCATGTCTCCCAGGGAAATGGTATTCCTTCCTGCTGGAGTGGCTCCAGCTTCGATCCCTTCTTCTTGAGACGGAAGTTGTGCCAGAGAAGAAGCAGGTTTTTCAACTTTAACATGTAAAACCATCTTTGTTCCCGCCTCACGCAGTGTCTGGCTGTCAAAACATGTCGAGGGCCGACGAGTGAGCCGGTGCATTGCCCGCCGCCTTGGCCGTCGCGAAGTTTAATCATGCCGACGGCGTCAAAGGGGTATTTTTGGCTATTGACCACTCTACGTTCGTCTGTTCCGTCGATAATAAATCGAGGCTGAAGAGATGGACGGCTTTGGCCAGAGGGGACTCTGGTGTCGTTGGGTGACGAGTTGTCTTCATCCATCATGTCAAAGAGTGTTCTGTTTGTGGGCGGGTCTATTGTATCTTGGTGATGAATAACGGCTGCAGAGGCAATATGCCCCAAAGTGAGGATTGCGATGAGGGACTTGTAGTGAACCATCTTGAACATGTTGGTTGAGGTGGCATGAAGGAACTGAAACGGAAATAGGATACCACGGGGAAGAGGCAGGGTTTTATAGGTACGAAAAATAAGGCCTAGCATTAGGAAAGTATCTTTCTAGTTATGAAGCTCGTGGGCAACTATAATGTTTAGATTTTGGAAAAGAAAATAGGTTTTTTGTTGTTGTTGTTGTTGTTGTTGTTCAAACTTACTTCCCAGGCAGAAGAGGACAAACCACAATCAGTCAGTCAGTGACATAGCACTACATAGCTTGTTTTATATAAGAAATTGTTGACATGGTTGTATACTGTAAGCTTCTATAAAACTTAATTCTGTCAACAAAGCATGCATCTTGAAGTACTTCGTGGCCTTGTATGCACCTTATATCTTGTACATACACAATAACACAAAGCAAAAACAAGACACGAAACGAGGCAGTACAAGGCACGGCCTACGCTAGAATCACACAATTACACAAACTGGTCGGGGTCCAACCCCCTAGGCCATTAGATCAACTGCTATGTCGATCGGCTGAGATAGACCAAGCCAAGGTTTACTCCAATATTCTGACTTGGAAAAATGGAGACCCAAAGCCCCTTTCTTTGAGATGGATGAAACCAGTTGTTCCTCAAGACAATCTCAAAAAGGCTAGTCTGTCTTTGCCTCTGGTCTTTCGTTGCGGACTGAGCTTCAGGCATCTATCTACCTCATGTTTTAGAGGACATGTAACTCTGAGCTCATCAATTCAACCAAAAATCAGGCCTACGGAACCATTTCATCGCACAAAGTGGCGCTGGTAACGAGGGTTGGGATGTTGGGAGCTTGTGTAGCAAGTAGTGATACTGTAATAAACCTTGTCACAACTTATTAGTGTCGGTTGGTGGAGGTTGAAGGTTTTGAAGAACGAAACTTTGAACAAGACATGGTCAGAATTACTATTATGACTTTAGAGCTGCACCTCACTCAGATGCCTGCTCCGGGCCGATATTACTTATGCATACTTTCACTATGGCATATTCAATATGTCGCCTCAATGGTTCCCCTGCAGAATGGATTATTCAATAGCCTGATGCGTTCTAGAACTAAGATAGCAAAACCTCATTAGTTTATCCAACCCTCTGCACCGCCTTGTCTTGATGCAAATGCTAGGACATCATCGTACCCTTCCCCAACTCCTCTCGATTCTGCCCCTTAGGGACTTTGGCGGATGACCCCATCATCTTGGAGCTTTTTCACCAGATTCTGAGGCTCAGGTGTGCTCGAAGTCGCCATCACCGTACATGTAGCGGTGTCATACCTGACGATGGCGCCCAGCGGGTAGATTGCGCCAAGTGCGTTTTTCAATGCGTCCCGATCGTTGATGAGATTGGCCTGAATGTCGTGTATATAGGTCCCATGAGTCTGGTTGTTATCGTTGGTAGTAGATCCGGCAGCCATTGTGGAGTTTTGGATGATCACGTCTGGGTTGTGCTTGGAAGCTTAGTGTTGTGTTTTGTGTCTTGCTGAGATTATACTGTGGTGTTGATTGTTCTCTAATACGAACTTGGACGAGGCTACTTGGTATATTTATGAGCATATCAGTAGTTACTCACATTTCTAATGCTCTCCTACTTGACGTGGAATCACAAAGGCCTGATGTTGTGACTAGGAACTCAGGCTCTGTAACAGGCTGAATCAATTCAGGGGAACGTATTCTGCTCTTCACTGTGGGTGGTAGAGGTTATACAATGCAGTCTACAACAGTTTTTTGGGAATGGTCTCTAACAGTGAACTACAAGTAAATAAGACTAGGTTAGATTGTAGAGTAACACTGAGGCAGCCTCTGCCCGAACGAAAGGATAAGCACAGCAAGTCATCGCACAACCAACTAGTAAACTAGGAGCCTAGTCATTGAACACAGAGGCATTGAAGCCCTTGACGACATGTTCGGTGTTGATGGTTGGCTTTGGAAGTATGACGTTACGTACGATCGCGAAGACAGAAGTGAATTTCCTACTCTACAGACAACTATTTATTTTTTCGGTCAAGTCTGACTCACCTTAGAATCTTGTCAAGAAACTAAAGGCGGATCAGGTTATACTCCAAGAGCCGGGGCCATGTTAGAATGTGTCAGTTATTCAGTTCATTAGGAGAACCATAAAGCAACAGAACAATCAATTCTCTCATACCCGTGCTTTATGTTTCATAGTGCCAACGTTTCTCTCAATCTTCACAACAATGTTTTAACTAAAAATTCGAACCGCAAACGACTTGAACACTCGAGTGATATAGTGAAGGTCATGGCCACAACAAGCTAGTTATGAATACGTCCAAAGATAGCACAGACAACATGATGCAAGCTATAAGGAAAGTAACCAAACATAAAATAGTAAACAGTCCTTATATATCAGAATAAGTACCACTCCTGTCAACAGACATAGCCTAGAGTTTACCCACGGAATCCTTGGGAGACGAGTTGCCAGGATGCCGTCTCGTGCCCCTAAATCCGACAACATTTAGCACTTGTGGAAAAAAGAATAGTCTATCAATAGGCAGTACTTCAGAATGATTTATAATTGAAAAAGGACTCGCCGTCGCTCAGAAGGACTATTCAACGCTGCGCGCCTCCCAAAGGCTTCCAAAGGAAAGATGCATACACAATTACAAAGAACACAGTTCCGCTAACAGGGACACCTTAACTAAAGAGCTTTCTATAAATTATAACCATCTTTCTTTTGTTCTCGTCTCCTCATCCCTGCTCCTTTTACGGCCGCTTCTGCCTTATTTAACAAGCACGCGGTCATAAAAAAACTTAGCCTACTATAATAACAACCTAACTATACCTCCCTTTATAAATATCTTAAAAAAGGTTATTTTCTTATTTAAATAAAAGAAATTAAAGACTAGATTTTAGTATATTACTAGCTAGTTATTTTACTATTAAGCTAGATAATATATTTTAGGTATTTAGGTATAGATTTTATTTATTTATTTATAATCTTTTATAATAAATT
>JABFAK010000438.1:0-16839 GCA_013266265.1 Fusarium sp. NRRL 66182
TCAACCTCTTCTTCTTGAGAAGCAAGTTTGTCAAGCACATACACAATGCAGCGAGTAACCAGCGGAAAGGCGTTTAAGCTCAGCAAATCGGATATTAAAATACCCTTAGACTGACTGAAAGTCTTACCGGTAGAGCCATACAGCTTAATTCCTTATGCCTAACTAGGCACCAACTTGTAACTGTTGATTGAAACTCTTGCACGGCTTGGCGCCTGAGCAGGATGGGATTATTTACCGACCAATGGCAATACCAAACAACACAAACCACACGACATGAACCACTTTTTCAATTAGAATATGGCTGTTATTTCTCTGCAAGGTAAGTTTATCAAGGCAGAAAGAGGGAGAACTCGGAGGAGAGGGGGATTTTTGTTAATATCATCTCTGGAGCTGCCTGTGCCAAAGCCTCAATCTTGCCACTTACAACAGCCTGAAAACATACTGCATAACTCAACAACCACATCCCTCAGTCACTTAGGGTCATTAAAGCGTGGCTTTGCAGCCGAAGGTCAATTATTCATTCCTAGCCAGAGACATAGATGCATGGTTTGCAAGAAGAAACGCTGCCAGTAGACGTTGCATGAGAAGCTTTGCAGAGTCACTTTTTGCGAGTTTTCTTCTCATTTCAACCAATTGAACAAAAGAGCCTGTGGTTTACGCGCGTCTAGTCTCGTAACCTGTTTATTATTAGCGAAAACAAGGCCATATGGCCTTGTTAAGTCAGCGGTAGGATTCGATCCCATAAGAGCATAGCCCCCCTCTTGTCAGCCTGACAGGGCCGAAGTCAACAAGGTAGAGAATTGGCTCGTGCCCTATTCTTATGTGTAGATCTCAGGAGAAACATGCTGTCATGCCACATAGCCCTTGTCAATGTGTATCTGCGTAGTGTTATACGAACATCCACAGACTGTTCATTGCATTCTGAGCTCTATACTCTTGACCCCTTCCAAGGCTTCGCTCATGTGGTTCTCTTTCGTTATTCTTGTGGTCAAGCTTCTCAGCATCTGGCTAGTAGCAAGATTGCCCCTGATAGCTGACAAAACATTTCGAACTCAATTGATCTTGGGGTCGTCAAAAGTTACTCGTAATGCCCATTGCGTGGGCCGGGCCGCTTCATCCGGATATAGTAGTCGCCGAAGTACGGTGTGGTCAGATTGCATGGGGATATACGAAACAGGCATCAACTCAAAGTCCGAGGAGTATATCGTTTGTTAAGGCGTAATAATCACGATTGGCTAGATTATAAACGAGTAGGAGAGGGAGCTAATAGGAAAGGTGGTGGTGGAGTAGAGGGAGTTGGCATGCTTACGAGGCGTCAGATCATAGGCCTAATCCTAGGGTTGCTGTAAACGAGTAAACGAGCTGGACAGGCTATGTATGCTTAGTACAGGGAGGGATAGAATAGTATAAATACTCCTGTAGCTCCGTTAATGGAAAGTCCTCGGATCACCTCACTCACAAACAGAACAACACAACAAGCATTCAAACAACCAACTTTACCAACCTTCAAACAAGTCCGCAATCATGCAGTTCCTCACCATTCTCGCTGGCATCGCTACCTTGTCCACCGCTGTCGCTGCAGCCCCCAACGAGAAGCCCTACATTGGCGTCGCCATCATGACCTACAACGGCGACGAGTCTACACCCATGAATGTCCCTCTCGGCGTTCTCACCCACGACACCAGAAAGGTCACCGAGATTGAGATCGCCCGCGTCTACTCTACTGTGCCTGGTGTCCAGCCTCCCAAGCTCGACCAGGTCACTTGCCAGATGTACAAGGACAAGTACGGCAGCGTGCCTGGAAGCAAGGATTTCACTGCCGAGCAGGGTGCACTTATCAGCACCAACCCTGTTGAATTTGGCTGGCTTCTTTGCCGCGTCAACGCCTCTGAGTGAGGACCGAGAAGATCACTCTGATCAGGACCGTGTCGAGGAGAGAGGGGCGTGGAGAGTCGACGTCGGAGATGGATACGGATGCAAGGGCACGCTGGGACAGTTTATTGAGCCACAGACCGGGTAGACACTCTCAGTATTTGCGGGCCTATGCCTGTCAGTTGCAGTAGTAAATTGGATGACTTGCGCTGTTCTTACATGCTACAAAGATTTCGGTGCTTATGATGGTAGTTTCTGATTGTTATAGTGTGATTGTTTTGTGATCCGGAGATCCTGTAGTTTTGATGTCTCCGCAGATCACAGCCCATCCACAGTCGGCGAGAAGCAGCTGTGTACTTGAAGTAAAGAAGCAGAAATATACCCATCAAGCGATACGAAGATTACCTCGATCATTATTAACCCATACCCCACTCGCGCTCTTGACCGTCGATGCACCACAGCCACAGGCAATCCTGTTACAGCCAACACAAGTGTGTTTGGTACTTTGGCTGAACGGTATTATGTTGTTGTTACCGTGTTTGATCCCCGTCATGGGCTAAAACTAAAAGGGCCGGGATCGACATGTATCTCCACGTCGATCACTGCACTATCCAGGGTTGTCACTAGACAAGTGGCGGACGGGACTTCTGGGAGGTTCGGCATCAGGTACCCCAGGCTAGCTACTGGTCGCAAAAAGATGCCTTGAATTGTCGATCTCTTTAGCAGATGAACAGACACGTTTAAGCAGGGGGGGTCGTAATGCACGGATACTCTCAAGGGCGTCTTCGACTATATGTGGGGAGAGTCATCTTGATTTACTATAAGACGATTGTTCAAAAGAGAACATGACCAACCCACCAGCTTAGCTTCTTACCGTCAGCTGACAACCTCGAATCCCCTATATAACAAGGAAAGCAACCCACACACCATGGCTGTGACGTGGGCCGATGTCCTTTCACGAAATAGTCGTCTATGGTTGCTTCTCATGGAGATGGCAGATCATATCTTCAGTACTACTGTAACTTTCCATTCCTGCGATAGATGATGGGAAACACTCATAAAGAAAACCACTACAGCACATCTAGCATAGACCAAAGGCCATTGCCCCTTAGCATTGGTTGCGTAATGACCAAATGTGGTCATTGAGGAAGCTTGGAACAGTGGGTGCAGAGCCGCGCTGCTGCCAGTTGGCTCCCCTCCAGTCACGCTCCCTGAAGTTGCGTGAGTGGTTAAACCATTTCACCGAGACACGGATAGTAAACGTACCGGAAGAAGGTGGTGCAGCCCCCATCACCTCCTACGGAACTTGCTCGGTCCCCTTTCCCGTTGAGGTTCCCTATGATAACGTTAGTCATCCAACATCTATACGTGAAGAGAAGCATGACATACAACAGGCGGAATCTGTGTTGCGGATCTCCCTGTGAGAATTTCCGTTGTAGTTGGCGTCATCGAACAAGGAGAATTCTCTGGCAGATGCCACTGAAGCAAGAATGCTAACGGCGAACCAAGTGATCTGCATTATGGGCAATGGTGGGAGGAGGAGTCTGTATGGTGGTTGTAGAATGGGAAACTTGTCAAGGCAGAGGATGATGTGAAGTTGTTGGAGGCGATAGTGATAGACTTTATATACCATATGACTTGTATGATGGTCGACCTCGTTGGACAATTGACAAGTATCCCACGTGGTGGTTCCCCCGGTCTAGGCACTGCGCCCCCGTTGGGAGGTACGTGTCATGTAGCAATTTAAATTATTTATTAGCGCTATTGAAGCTACTCGTTTCATTCGTTGGCTCGCACTTCTTTGCCAATGAAGAAACAACGTTTCCAATGGTAAGAGGGTATGATAGTATATCACTGCAACACTATCTTTATACCCGGTTCCTGTCCTAGGTGCATCTGCATAAGTTCCCAATACCCAGCCTTCATGTATCTGCCATGGTGCTGAAAATCAAAGGAATGCTAGTGCTTATAACGCTCCGCTTCGTTGGTCACCTCCCTATGATACAAGTTTTCAGCAAGAAACATTTGCACTGCCAAAGTTCAGCTGGTCAGAAGATAGGGTTGTATCCTGCGCCTTTCGGTACTGCCTTGTCCTGGCACCCTTGTGTGAAACCCAGTCCTTCATATCCTATCAGCTTGAACCGTTGTTTTCCTACACACGCGTCCGATGATAGCGTAACCGAAGGCTAGCCTATATCCGGTTGACTACGGACAACGCCATAGTGAGTATTCCGAAAAGGTAAAAAACGCTTCTTCGAAAGGCTTGGTAATCTTGTCAGGCCAGTCCTGGGCGCGCCAGTCGTAGTAAATGTTCACCCCGTACATCATTTCGCAATATTCCCAATATTCCGAGTACCAGCCTGCCTGCTCCCAGTCGATAGTTGCAAGGATCTTGGGGGACGTAGCAGGTGAGATCATGATATTGCCCAGAGTGAGATCACCATGGGTAAAGTAAACATTTCCAGTATCGGGGACCCAGTCTCGATACATATGGGGATGGTCGAGACCAAGAATTCCATCAGGCCCAGGCCTTTGGCGAGTTGCTGCAGCAAACAGCCAGTCATTGAAGGACTTGGTATTTGAAAAAGGGCCTTCTTTGTAGTCAAGCCTGAAGAACCTGTCTTGCACTGCTCCGCCGTTGATAGATGCTGCAACAAAGTTAGCGATACGCTCTGGCAAAAGGGAAAGCAACCTACCGCTTTGATCAGGGCATTCTTGAGTGATGAGCCTCAATGATGCGATAATCTGACGGAGTTCGCTGCCTATCAATCCCTCATCACCTTTGGTGAGTGACGGCCACACTTCTCGTAGTGTCTTCCCCTTGATGAGACTCATGTATATCAAGTTTTGATGACGATATCTCCTCCATCCGAAAACTTTAGGGACAGGAACTTGACCATTTAGGAACATCTATCGGATCGCACGCATTGTCTGTGCCTCCTCTAGCCTCAGGTGAGCTATATGGTCAATCTTGATGGTAATATTCAGGCTCTCGATTGTTATGACACGAGCGCCTCCATCTCCACAGGCTTAGATGACTGCAGCAGGCGTTGCAAGTTGCGGTTTAGGATAATCATTTGATTGAAAGAATGAAGAGTCAAGAAAGTCCATCTCTGTTTTAGAGATGTCTGCCAGAGTCGAGGTGTCTATGGACACTTTGAATTCGGCCCAGCCTTTCCAAGACTTTACCAAATACTTACTATTCAAGACCCCGATGAGCTTTGACTCACATTGAGCGGCTGGGGATATCGGTAACGTTGGTTCCGTGTCCAGGGACTTGAGCCGACCGGCGACTGGTGAGACAAAGCGACCCGCCGAGGAGACCGTCACAAGAAGCGGCTGTCGGCCTCAGCGTTGGAACTATAAAGGAAAGCCGTTAAGCCACAAAACCGAGCATGTTCTTCTCTTAACAGTCTTTCTAGAGTGGCAATGCCAACATGAAACAGTCAATCGACCACCCCTATTATGAGCTCGAGCCAACAGTCTACGAGGCACTTGCTGAGTGTATCCCTACCGCAGACGGGACTATTCGATTTGCCAAATCTTTATTACCATGCCTGGGCTGGCTGCCTCGATACAACTGGCGATGGCTTTTGGGAGATGGCATCGCTGGTCTCACAGTTGGACTCGTCGTCATCCCCCAGGCCATGGCGTACGCTCTTCTGGCCAGGCTTGACCCGGATTTTGGACTATACACCTCTTTCGCAGGAGCGGCAGTATACTGGCTCTTCGGGACATCAAAGGATATTGTCATTGGAGTATGTCGTCTACATATCACTGCTGGCTGTTGGCTAATCTGTCGCCTCTTAGACCACCGCGGTCGGCTCTCTCCTCGTTGGCGAAGTCATTGCTCATGTCCATGAAGCACGACCAGATACCTATACGAGTGTCGAGATCGCCAAGACCCTATCGTTCATGACAGGACTGATTCTCCTCGCACTGGGCTTGCTTCGTCTGGGATGGCTTGTAGAAGTCATTCCGTACATCCCCGTGTCGGCCTTTATCACAGCTGCCAGCATCACCATCATGTGTACACAGCTCCCGGTCTTGTTAGGTATCCCCAATGTCAACACGAGAGAAGAACCCTACAAAGTGTTGATATCCACACTCGGCAAGATTGGCGATACACAGCTAGACGCTGCTATCGGCATCACCTGTCTGGTTTTGCTCGAATTGGCCAAGTTTATCTTTACCAAGTTAGAGGCGCGCCAACCCGCAAGAAAACGAATGTGGTCCATCATATCTTCGTTGCGTCTCACATTTGCCATGTTGCTTTATACATTGATCAGCTTCTTGGTCAACCGCAACATCCCCGAAGAAGAAAGCCGGTTTAGAATCGTGGGCCATATTAATCAAGGTACGTTGGTTCTCTGTTCAGTATACAAGCCTCGTCTGCTAATTGACTCAAGGTTTTGTCCATGCTGGTCCTCCAGTTCTTACTACGGACCTGATCGGTGTTATTATGCCCCAGAGTCCCATCATCCTCATCATTCTCATCGTCGAGCACATTGCCATCGCCAAAAGCTTTGGCAAGACGTTCGGATACGAGATAGTCCCGTCCCAGGAAATCATGGCGCAAGGAACGGCAAACATCCTTGGCCCGTTTCTGGGCGGATATTCATGCACCGGATCGTTTGGAGCATCGGCCGTGCTATCCAAGGCTTCTGTAAAGACACCTATGGCTGGGCTCTTTAGTGCACTCATGCTGCTCCTCGCTCTCTACGCTCTCACGGCCGTCTTTTACTACATCCCGAGGGCTGCTCTAGCAGGGCTGATTATACACGCTGTCATAAATCTAGTGGCGACCCCCTCGACGGTTCTCAACTACTGGCGGCTTTCCCCGTTCGAATGCCTCATCTGGGTGGCCGGCGTTGTCGTCGCCGTTTTTACAGGGCTCGAGACGGCCATATACCTCACCACTGGCCTTTCATTTCTGCTTCTTCTCGTCCGTATTGCGCGAACCAAAGGCCAGTTTCTAGGCCGTGTGCCTGTCCAGCAGATAGACTCGAGCCAGGGTGAGTCGCCAACAAGCTCGGAATCATGCGAGAAAACAGTCACGCGCGACATCTATCTTAGTCTAGGCCGAGATGATGCTTCTAATAAGCACATTGTGGTGGAGAGCGTGGATCCAGGCGTCTTGGTCTACCATTTCCCTGAAGGTCTCAACTATCTGAACCAGGCGCTACATCTAAAGACTCTGACGGATTACGTGTACACTCACACCAGACGGACGACGGAACAAGTGTCGACGGATGAGTCGGAAGCTCTTTGGAGTGACTCGCCCACTGCACACAAGCAAGACACGGAGCTGCCCGTGCTGCGGGCCATTGTCATAGACTGCTCAACCATTCACAACGTTGACATCACAAGCGTGCAGGGCCTGGTCGACGTGAGGAACGCGTTGAACCGATGGACACAGCCGCATGCTGTAGAATGGCATTTTGGCGGACTCTGCAACCGCTGGGCTCGACGGGCTCTGGCAGCGGCGGGCTTTGGACGTAGCGCGATGGACGACTGCCACTCCATCGGAAGCTGGACGCCAGTTCTCTTCTTGACCAGCTCCATTGATGAAACAACCGAGAGCCATCTTGGGCGTACAACGAGGAGTATTGACGATGAGAGCACGATTGGCACACAACATGGTGAGGTCAGAGGAACAGTAAACGCAGACGACCAAATGTCGATCGCTGCACCTCCAGAACCGAGTCTGGAAAAGGGACCAGAACTCGGGCCAGTTTTTGCGCTCGACAGGCCCTTCTTCCACGCTGACCTCGGGGAAGCGGTGGCGGCTGCTTTGACAAGCGCAAGACGAAGCGATTGCCGTCTACACAGTGAAAGCGATAGTAATTGAATTCTTGTCTCCCTTGTCCTTGTCCTTGTCCTTGTCCTTGTCGGTGGAAACGATGAGCGGAGCAAGGTCCGACTCCCGGGCCGAACCCCGGCGCCCCACTCCCGTGTTCCCCGAGGCCCCCGGTAGACTCCGGGGATCTGTGGGAACGAGAGACTTACAGTTGGGGGCTTGATAGCAGCACAAACGCACACATCAGCTGGCGCTATCTTGGGCGCAGGCCTAACGCTCTCGGGTGTGGCCAGCCAGTGAGCAACCCGCCGACGAGCCGACCCGAGAACAGCTCGGTCATGGCTGTCTCGGGCCTGTCCGCGGCCAAGGTTGTTGTCGGCTATGAAATGGCCATGGCTGCTGCTCTCACCGCAACATTGGCATTTGCGCCTCGGAGTGTGACGCTGTTACACCCGGTTGTCGGCGGCCTTCTTATCGGGTCGGCGCTATTTGGCGTCTGTCGTCTTGGCCAAGAAACCTGTTGGTGTGAGCAGCGCATACGGAGAGGTTGGGGGACTTGTTTGTTGGCTGGGCTGATATTTGCATAACTGCAGTTTACATGTGTATGCTAAGTAGAAGAAGAAGTGTATGTACCTTGTGGTATTTCCAAGATACGTTATTCAAGAAAAGGTTGAAATACTTTGGAGAGAGATGCGAAACAACAGCGTGACTAAAAGTGCATCATCACAGAACAGCTTCTGTTTATTTTTTGAATTCAATACCACAATAACTCAACTTACAGCGGCCACAGTTAGGCAAGGCGTAACGTTCTAGCTGTATGCATGTAGGGTAGCCACTCAATCAGCTTGGGGTGTACAATCCTTAGACCCCGAGATCCCCAAAGACCTGCTAGACTAGGGGTAGAGATCGCCGACCGGCTGTAGATAGACTTGACGTGGAGACTCGCTAGTGTCTTGTTGGGTTAGGTCTCTTATTAGTTACCTTGATATTTTAAATACTGGATCCCCAAGTGGCGGCCATCACTAATGCAAGTGTTTCAGTGCATCAGGAGGATGAATGTGCCATTACCCATTCTCACGTCTAGAACAGCTTCATTTGCTTTGGATAAAGCACCTGGGAACAAGATGCTATCTGATCATCATTAGATTCATGTTATTATTAATTGGCGACAGATTGAAACCTGGACTTTACGCCAAGTCACAGTCTAAATCAAGAGCTAGAGCTCAATTCCATGTTGGGCCGCCAAATCGATTCCGGAGACAGCCATGGGTTGAAATCATCTAGTATAGTTCCCAGAGAGTGTCTTTATCATGATGCATATATCATTTCGTGCAAGCTACAGATATCCCGCTTACCACTAACTATAGTATCGGCCCACTGTATGATATTGCGTGCTTGAATCTCGCTATCACATAGTTCAACAGCCAGATCAAAATCCCTCTTCATTTGACAGGCCTTAAAAACAGCCATCCACCCAGGCTCTAATCTCTCCATCTCTTCCAAGAATAGAGACCGTAGGCAGGTAAGCTCATAACCTAGCAAGTGCTCTTGGTAGAGGTCAGAGATTTGCCCACTCTCGTTGATACTGTATCGACTTGGGTCTGGCTTTTCGTGTCGCGACAGGCCTTGAAGAAATGTAGGATAGAAGCAAGCCTTCCACAATGGTAAAGCTGACACACACTCCCAGTCAACAACGCCTGTGAGGTGCCCGGTATCGTCAACAAGGATATTACTTCGACCGAGATCGGTATGGCAGAGTATAGTAGGCTCTTCGTGGTTCTTGTTGCTGTCGTCAGTGGTAAAGACTAGATCTATCATGTTCCGTAGCTTTTCGATGATGGTGAGTGTCCGGGTAGCATCATCTATCTCATCCTCGGCATCGCTGTCAAGTCCTTCACCGGTAGGGTACTTGTCAAGGAGAGAGGTGCAGTCGGTTTGCATGAGATACAGTCGCGCTAGAAGCCAGTCTTGGCTGTTGCGAAAGGGACCACGCTCCATGTCGAGGTGTATGCGATCACACCAGAAAAAAGGCATGGAGACTATACGGCCCGTTGAGGAGGCTGAGGCAGGGTAGATATTTCCAATTCTAGAAAAGCGATGCTGATAGAGACAAGATGAAAATGAAGCAAACTTGCGCACCAAGTCAGACTTGATGGAGAAGTCGAGGCGTGGCCATGCGTCAGATAAACATGTTCCGTTGATCTTGGTCATCAAGATCCATTCAAAGCCAATGGGAGAGTCGCGGGAAGAGTCGTAATCCAGTATCCGAGGGATGGGGATCTTGGTATTGATAGAGAGCCATCTGATGGTGGCAATCTCACTCAGAGTCTTGTATCGGGGATCGACGGGTAGAGAGACGCGTAGGATGAGCGGATGTGGTTGGCCTTGGACTGTGACTTGATAGATCTTGTTGAAAGCGCCCTGGGTGAGCGATTCTACCTGGATTGGTGCTGTAGGATATCGAATAGAGAGTGTTGACTTGATGTTGTCGAGATTGGGGTCTATGGACCATCGGGGCTCTTTTCGGAATGTCTTTTGCTCCCAGTAGAGACCACGCAGTTGTTCTTTGGAGACAGGCATTTTTGTGTGACTAGGAGAAGAAGAAGAAGAAGAAGAAGAAGATACCAAGGCAAGACAGGCTGTGTTAATGTTGGTTGCTCAGGACAAGTACGTAAACTTTCTATTATGTGCGAGAAAACAATAGTGCACGGGCCATATGGATAGTCATTGTTATCAATTTAGCATTCATCATCTCGTAGAACTGTTCTTTATCTGGAGGATTACCTCGAAAGCCCGATGGAACAGTACCTTTATAGATGGGCCGATAATAACTTGCTAATGAAAACAACTGAGATCCCTAAATGACACCCCCGTCAGTGCTTCTTCGTCGTTTGGCGTCAAGATAGGCGCACTTGATGAGCATAGGATTGCTTCTGGTAGCCTACGAGTTGACATAAGAAAATGGTGACAATGACACAGGGCTCGCATTCAGCCTGAACGCGCATTACAAGATGCCCTGTGGTATGACACCCACCGGCGGTGCTGTTGTTAGCCACAAGACTTCTTACCGACGGACTCGGTTCTTATGTACGGAGTAGACGTACGTTCCGAGAGGCTGAGTCTACATGTTGGGGGCCGGCTGAGGATTTACGTTAAAATTAAATGACATCTCATCTTTGCGCTGACTCAGACGCTGCAATGCTACCCAGTATGTGTAGGTGAGCTAATTGCATTTCTGCCTACATATATGATATATCCAATACCAACTTTCACAAAGACATGCAACCAAACTTTGACCAAATATTCATTGCCCCTACGACACACGGAGCTGACTATCCTCAAACCCCAAACCCAAACGCCCTGCCACAAAAAGTGCGATGCCTCCCCAAATTGTTACGCATAGGCGAGAAAGCCAAAAGGGCCCCGAGGATGCTGAAGCGGGAGGCCCTACAACTGCAGGGGCAAACTCTATTCGGCCCATGAGGAAAGACAATGAGGACGACCTCGAGTTCTTTCGCTTCTTTGTTGTTACCATGATCGCTATTTCGGTCTTTGGAGCCTCTACTTTTGCCGTCATTATGGGGGAGATGACCGATCCCGCCGACATCTGGGCCCCAGAGTCGCCCACCTTTACTCTCAAAACAGTCCGACTATTTCTTGCTTTATCATGGCTGGCATTCGCAGTGTCTATCGCGTTGGCTGGCTACAGCGGGAGCTTTCTTGCGCTGATGCGGCAGAGAGCAGGTGGCCAAGTTGACGAGGACACCATCAAGAAGTGGACGCCTGCAGGTCTTGTCGTCTCTGCGTTATTACACGTACTGATTGTTACTGGCTTCTTTTTCATGTCGCTCAGCTTGGTGGCCTATGTTGGTTCTTTTGGCTGGGCTATCGTGTCTGTTTCTAGCTTGATGTATCTTGTAGTTTTCTACCTGCTTACAGCCCAATATCGCGTTTCATAGATTTGAATATTAATTCTCTATGCCGGAACTTGAGCTTCAAACGATTTGATGAAATTGCAATGCGTATACAGCTCATTTGCCGCAAGACAACGGCTGGCGGGTGTATGACAATAATGGCCGGAATCAAGACGTCTGATACACTCATCGAAGTAATCTAGCTACCATCTCCGATATTGATATCTGTCAAAGCACTAGTAGGCGAGTCCGAAAGCGATGCGACAAGTTGAATCATTACCTACGGACTATCCTTATATTTTTAGATGTCCAGGGGTGTAACTCATATGCAGGCTGTGCGGCTGAGTGATCATCAGGCTGTGCCGGCTGACAACCATTTCAACGTATGACGTTGGTGCGTGGCAAGGGGAAAGCCAGGCGCAGGCATATAACAGTTGGAGAGGCTCCCATAATATATACATCCTTGAATTCAAGCCTTAGTTCTCGTTTCTCCGCTGTTTAATCGCCATCCTATAGTCAACTACTACTCATCAACTCGTATCACGTTGTCCTCCAAAATGTCAAACAGCAGATCAAGAGGTCCACCGCTCCCTCGCCTTGTGTCAGGTAATATAAAACATCCAGTTGCTTTCTTTCTCTCTAAACTAGATGCACAGGGTCCGCCTTGCAGACACAGTTGCAAAGTGAAGGCGCTCAAATGTTCCCAAACAACAATCGGCCACTCATCGAGCACATCATCAACCATGCAACGCCTGGATACGTTACAAAAGTGATTTGGCTGCAGGAAAAGAGCCTCATAGAGCACGAGTACTTGTTGATTGGCATAAAGTCCAATGATGCACGACTATCCTGGATTCGAGTCGAACGTATGGGTGATCTACCAGTAGACCCCAGGAGCCCGGGACCCAACAACGCACTCGAGGACCAAGCACAGCTGGTGGTGACTCTGGCACCGTCTCGAGAACATCTCACCTGTGCTGACAGGGTCCTCACGGAGGCTGACTTGGATCAAAACGCCGCAAAGCTGGTTGACCTCGCCAAGCTTATACTGATAGTGCACAACGAGGAGCCCCAGTACCACTTGCAATATCACAACTGCTGGTGGTTTGCACAACTCATTATACAGACTCTCGCCGAAACGTATATGCATAGTAGTCCGAAGCAGAGGAAGGGGGTCCTCAAGCGGTGCGACAAATCCAATGATAAGCATGTTGCCAGCATGAGCGCTGGCGGGCCATTCGCAGGAATTGGCCAGATGGGAACGATTGTACATTTTCGAAACAGAAGAAAGAGGATAATGGCCAATTTCACTGAGCAGCTGTACAGTTAGCACTGAACCTTTCA
This sequence comes from Fusarium sp. NRRL 66182, assembly GCA_013266265.1. NCBI lineage: Eukaryota > Fungi > Ascomycota > Sordariomycetes > Hypocreales > Nectriaceae > Fusarium > Fusarium sp. NRRL 66182. Next base: position 12,931 of record JABFAK010000438.1, read on the forward strand.
AAGGAACATGCAGACAAAGTTGGAGGGAATGATTGTGCGCAGCGAAAGTTGGTAGACCTTGTCATTGATTTAAATTCATAGCATTTTTTAATTGTAGAATTACCATAAAAGTCCGAGTTCCTAGGTCTATTTGTGTTTAACCAAGCATTTTACAGGCCGCCAAGTCTAAGCGAACAGTATGTAAGTGCCATGTTGTCAGACCAACCTGTTGACCTCCTACACAGCGCCATTGGGAGAATCAGGGTTCATGGACTGCAAAGCGCGCGAGTTGAAACGCAGCGAGTGCTGGATCCGCCTCGCCCTTCAAGATCTGCGTACTGAGTAGATCCCCAACTATAGCAGCGTTTGTCACCCCAGAGTGCATGACTGCTACACAGAGGGCCTCAACTCCGGTCGACCCAAAGCCCAAGGTGTATGACTGACAATGACCCATGCCATAGCAATCTGGATCGAGCTACGAAAGAGCTGCAAGACGCATCTGGATACTATCGCTTTATTGCCACAGGTGTGGGTGCTGGATAACTAGGCTGGTTGCTTTCAGATTTACCATGTTGAATCTACATCGGGAGTTTAACAACTTGACCAGGTTAGTCTACCCCAGGTATGCCCAGAGGTAACCCCAAGAGCGTATGATGGCAAATAGGAAAACATTCTGTATGAGAATGGAAAGGGTCTTGGTCACTATGTATCAAATTATTAAAAGAAAAAAGGAAGCCCTCTATCTTTCGCACCCCAAGACAGCAATGAATACCACAAGCAATAAATCCTGAGCTTTCCTAGACTTGCTTATACAGAGTAATGTCGTCAATGGCAAGCTTGATGCCACTGCCTGCTTGAGCGTTGCAGAAGGCTATAACAGAGATGGCTGGATTCGACCCTTCTGCAGTGAACGTGACATCTCGCTTCGTCCATGTCTTGAGGGGCAGAGGAGCCACAAGTTGGAAGAACTCGGGATAGGTTGCTGAGCCACCATTGCTCTGTATAATGCCGATATAGCATCCCTCGATATTTGTAGGCTGCTGATCGAGGTTGAGGAACCACTGGTATGAGAGGACGTAGTTTGAGCCTGTCTCGATTTCAACAGTCTGCTCGACACGGCTTCGTTGTGAAATAGTGGTGATGTCCCAGTAACTAAAAAGAATTGACATGTTAGCATGTGGCACTGTAAATCTCTGTACAAGGGGGCGCGGACGCTGAATTTGTGCCGGAGAGGGCGAGGCTGGGGTCAGAGTTCAGTCTGACTGCGCTGTTGCCAAACGGATCCGCAAAAGTCCAGGGCGAACCATCAGATGCGCCGTTGTCGTCCACTTCATCGAAGGACGAGTTGATCAAGATTTGAGTAGGTCCAGCTTCTTCAGACGTGGTGGTTGTGGTTGGCTCGAGCGAGGTGGTTGACTCGAGCGAGGTGGTTGACTCGAGCGAGGTGGTTGTCTCGAGTGAGATAGTTGTCTCGAGCGAGGTGGTTGCATCGAGCGTGGTGGTTGTCTCAAGCGTGGTAGTTGTCTCGAGCGAGGTAGTTGTCTCGAGTGAGGTGGTAGTCTCGGCCGACGATGTAGTCAACGTGGTAGAGACTTCAACCGTGGTAGTCTCAGCGCTAGATGTCGTCTCTTCAGCTGCTGTAGAAGTCATCTCGGCAGAGGTGGAAAAGATGACAGTCGAAGAAGACTCCTCGGTGGAGAATGAGCTGGTGACAGTCGAGGCCGCCATGGAGGTGGTGGTGGTGCCTGACGAAGGCCTGGGGGCACAAGGGCTGGCGTGTCCTTTACCGCAAAGGGCGAGGGCGACAAACGCCGTGGAAACGAATGGAACCTTCATTTTGGAAGCAAATAAAGAGGTAAAGACTGTCAGGTGAGAGGTTGAAGGTCAGAGGTTGAACCGTTGGCTGGGTCAAGTTGGGGTTGTTATCTGCCAGCGATTTGTTTACCTTTATAGCTGGGGCAGGCTTTGATTGTTCATTTCAGCTGCAGTCACTAGTTTTCGATAGTCCAGGTGAGCGATCGTATACTAGTCCAGATCTTGCTGTAGCTGAGCTCTTAGACCCTGTATTCTAGTCTAAACCCCTGACATGAGTCGTTAGTCTCAAGGAGCTAGGATACATTGAGAGAAAAAGGAAAAAGACAATCTGTGTTTTGCGCCACTTGGTTATGCTACATCTTTCCTCCCCTGTTCGGGTCATGTCCTCCCTCAGGAGGTTTCGAGAAGTAGCAACAGATTAATTTGACGGCGTGGGAAAGTTGATGGCCTTATAGTTGGGCCAAGACTCTGTCCAAGGAAAATATAGGGATATGCTAAAAGCTCTTTGGCATTAAGTATATTGACTATATGCAGCACTGTGAATAGGTGCTGTCTATGTACGACAGAATGCAGATAGCAACTCACAAACTAAAGTCATTTTTTACAAAAGATGCGAGGAATTGCCAAGCTATACGGTGGGTATAAATGAGAGTCTCTTGGGAGCTCTGGAACTAAGAATACCCGGAGGCTTCGTAGATGAATGACTAGTTTCCAGTCAACATATGTGAGTAGCGCTGTCGAGAACGACAACTTGGCGAGACTCTTTTCTATGGAGGGAAATGGCTCGTCAACTCTGCAAGGTCTGGCCCGGAATTAATAGCGTAAAATTCCCACTACAGTGAATGTTGCTACGCTAGTCTTTATTCCTCAGAGCCTCGGTTTTCATTGACGACGGGAGACTTGATTGTCGAGTAAAGCACCTCGAGGCCACCGTTAAATTTAGCCCATGTTCCCCCCTCCGGCTGGTAACCCTGATCATCAAGCATATAATTCCAAAAGGTTCCTATCCATGGGGAAGGGCTTACTTCAACATTATACTTGGTGACCTTGAGGACAGATTCAAGCGTATCCCCTGGCGCCTCTCGCCATTGTCCATGGCCCAGATGAAAAACGCGCAGTTCCTTCATTGACGTAGCCCACTTGGAAAGTATGTCGCTCCATCTCATCGGGCATTCGTGCAGCTCGGTACTATCTGGATCGAACAACGTACCGACAACAGGATACCCAGGGTCGGCATCATCCAAGGGACTGGCCTGGAAAGCTTGATACAGGACAGGGCAGTCGTCGAGGTACTATTCAATCAAGCCTCCGCTTCCATTATCATGTCCAATAGAGGCGACCCAATCGATCTGCCATTCGTGGCTAAAGACGTAGTGGCCGAGTGCTAGCACTTTGAGCTGCGGGAGCTTGATGGCGCAAAAGTCCATCTTTGGAAACCAACCCCAGTACTCCTGATAGTATAAGACGATCTGGTTCAACTCGGAACAGACGAGCCTCGAACGATATAAGCTCGGGTTAGGTAGAAAAGAGCATATATGATCCCATACTTTGGGCGGTAGCAGTGGGATGACAACAGCCATATCGGGAATCTTGCTCGAGGATATGCAACGATTTAACATGAAATCAGATCACGTGGACAGCTGAAACCGAAGCGTTAACCGGGTATTTTCCGATGGCCAGCCTTGCTAGACTCGAATCGGTATGGCCATGTTATATGTCGACGCGTGACTCCTCATCATCATCTACATCACGATCCATGATATAATCAAACATGACTGCACCGTATTCATATCGATATTCACCATTACGGTATGATGCCACGCTACGTCCAGCATGACGAGTACATCAAAGATCAGCAACAGCTGCAGATGATGTCTATCGAGGTAGAGCTGCACCAGACTGAGCGCTCTATCAACACTGTCCGAGACGAGATCCGTCCTGAGGCTTATGACGTCCGATTCAACAAGATCAACCCCTATTTTGATAGGCCGTGATTAGAATACATACCTCTTAGTATAATTTATATATAAAAAAATTAATTAATCTATAAAACTATAGCTAGATATTAATATTATTTTTTTATATTTAAATAGTTTTTTTTTATCTAATTTTTAT
>JABFAK010000440.1:0-45650 GCA_013266265.1 Fusarium sp. NRRL 66182
CCTGTTTTACTGTGATTATCCTGAAAGTAGGTACTGTTCTTAAATGAACCAATAAGACAGTATAGTATTCATATTCTCAACTGACTGTAAACTCAAGTGTAGTCGCCCTGAGCTATGGCCTATCTTATCCTAGGTACCTAGTTAGGTAACTTGACTCATCGTGAGTTTTGAAAAGGGTCAAATAAATTATGACTCAATTATGATAATTTATCAAGTGCCAGTTCGTCGAATGAATAGTTAGTTTTGGCCAGGTTCTGGCAACATCTAGAAGAAGCAATGACGCGCCGTGAGTCACTCTCTAATTCGAGTTAATAGCAATTCTTTTGCTCACGTAAGGACAATCAATATGAGAGACTGTGGAGAAGCTCGCCACTACATCATTATCAACATCACGATAAAACATCCACTTGTCGCTGTTTCCATCGATTCCTTACTTGCCTAGCAAAGCCCTCTTTCTTTTGGACATACAGCCCAGTTCTTTATTTGCGCGCCGCTTAGATTTGTTTCACGTGTGTCTCGCTGATTTTCAACGTCCAGACCCCCGCCAACAAATGCACCTCTATCAATCGTCATGATCTCAACAAAGCATAAATCAGGCTCGCCACAGACCCGTAAACAGGCTGTGGCTGAAGCTTCGTCATCCCGAGTTGTCCCAAAGCCAGTACCAGAGTCGCAGGCCAAGGACCCTAGGGAATATCAGATCGAGCAGCTGAGACGACGCTATTCACCCAGGGAAACCGTCGCTCCCGACGGCGCAACTTCACTTCTTTTCAAGATCAAGCCCTCGGATCCCGATTTTCCGTTTGAGCTCGCTCAACTTGAGTGCGATGTCCGTGTCCCGCAGGCATATCCGGATGAGAAACCGGTACTGCACGTGAAAAACAAGGACATCCCGAGAGGGTTCGGCATCAACATTGAGAGAGGATGGGATGGGCTCGTAGAGGAGAGGCCCAGCGCTACGCTGCTCGCTCACACGCGAGAGTTGGACAAGAATCTGGAAAAGTTTCTGTCGGAACAAAAGGCCGAGACAGTCAAGCTCGTGACTTTTAGAGACACGAGGCATGTGGAGGCACAAAAGGCTCAGGCACAGGAGTCGGCGAAGCCCAAGCAGGTGTCCGAGCCAGCTCCGCCGAAACCTACTCCGGCCCCTATGCCCTATGTTCCAGAGCCGTCGTACACGAGAGAAGAAGTCGCCGCTGCAAAGGAGCGACGTGCTCTCGAGATTCGTCAGCTCGAGGCGCGGATGAAGAGGACACAGGAGTATCGCCGCTCACCCGATGGTGTTGTGTATACTTTACCCCTACAGCCACAGAAGCGTTCGGAACTCCCCCCCGGACTGCAGTCTGTGAGGAGCCTTCATCTGATTATTCCATTGATGTATCCTTTGCAGAACCTCCGCATCCAGCTCAATAATGTCGAGTCTGAGGATGCGGAGCCCGTGGAGGATCTCTTTTGCGAAAAGGCGGCAGCGCAAGGTCAGATGTCTCTCATGAGCCATCTCAACTATCTTGCACAGAACATTCACAAGCTGGCAAAGCAAGCGCAGGCACAGGCACCCAAGGTTGAACCATCCACACCGGTGCCTGAAGATCAGCCGCAGGATACAAAGACAACCGAGACAAAACCTGAGAATAGCCATATTCAGGTGATCCCACGTCCCCCCGAGTGGGTTTATGCAGATGGGGACGAATCCGAGGAGAGCTCTGATTCTGACGACGTTGACGAAGGCGGCGCTGCTTTAGGAGAGGGGGAGAAGGAAGAGCAGGTCTCCATGCCAGGTGAAACGCCTGAGCGTGGTACCATGCTGTCGTTCCCTTCTATTGAGCTGCACGGCATCGAGATACTCCAGATTTCTATCCTGAGTATCAGCGTCAAGTGTGAGAGATGCAGGACAGTCAACGAGGTCACGGGTCTCAAGCCTGACGTCGAGAAGACGACAAGTTGCAAGAAGTGTGCTACGCCGTTTGCCATCAAGTATCGGCCTACGCTAGTTCACCAGCACTCTACGAGGGCTGGGTTCTTGGACCTTGCTGGCTGCAGAGTGGCCGATATGCTTCCCAGCACATTTATCCCGACTTGCGAGAGATGCTCTACCCCGAGTCCCGGCCTGGTTTCGGTTCGAGGCTCGTCTGTAACAAACGTCTGCCGAGACTGTCACGGACATTTCACCTTTAAGATCCCCGAAGTCAAGTTCCTCTTCATCACTCCTGGCTCGCTCCCTCCGCCGACCATGGGTCCCCGTCAGAAGCAGGAGAAGCTGGGTCTTCATGCGGGAGACCAGCTCCCCAACCGGGGCGCATGCACGCACTACCGAAAGTCCTACCGCTGGTTCCGCTTCTCGTGCTGTAGCCGCGTACACGCCTGTGATAAGTGCCATGACGACCAGGAAGATCACATCAACGAGTGGGCCAACCGGATCATCTGCGGATGGTGCAGCCGCGAGCAGAACTACTCGTCGGCAGTTGAGGCCTGTAGATTCTGCGGCAGGTACTTGATAGGCAGAAAAGGAAGAGGATTCTGGGAGGGTGGAAAGGGGACCAGAGATAGGAGAATGATGAGCCGGAAGGATCCAAGAAAGTACAAGAGGATCGGAGGCTCAGCCAACAAGGAGACCTAGAATAGCGCTCGCCTGGCGCTTGTCTGTCACAGCTGAGACGCCAAGCTGCGGTTCTGCAGTTGTCAGCTTGGATGTAACCCCAAGTCAGCTGAACCTCATTCTTCACCATCGCTCTATCGCATTGGTTCCTCCCCAGCGGCTACGAGCCGCCAACATTCACCAGTTGCTTGCGACCACCGTAATAATAGAGATATCGTCACCGTTTCGCAAAAGTCTTTGCACACGATGGCGCGTGTGAAACGAAGCAGTGGGGGTTACGCAGCCCATTTGCCGTGCGCCTCTACACAGTTCTATTCCCGTCGGTATCTCGCTGCAGACGGCATCTGATTTGAAGGGCGTCGTAATGGAGTGACACATTGAGTTACGGGGCGTTTGTGCGTGGGAGTTGATCAACGAGTGAAAGGCAGATGTGGCTCGTTGATGGTGGTTGTGTTGGGGTCAAAGGAAAAGAATATTCTGCGAGATAAAATAAATAAATGAATAAATTGATTAATTGATTGATGGATGGGTGGATTGATTAATTAATTAATTAAACCTCCGCTCGAGTAAACGCAGATTGAAGGAATGCTGACCATAAGCACGAGGCTTGCATATCCCGTCTTGCCGTTGATGCATAGTTACGATACTCTCACCAAACTCGACATGGCTTGAGGGAAAACTACATGAAATAGTTTTACCGCGTTCATCCATGGTCTTGAATTCTAAAACTCGAACAAGATGAGTTTATGCGAATGTTATCATACAAATGACGATAGACATCTACCTGGTTAGTAAATGTCACGGGGCCGGTACTCGATCTATGTCTCGCTCGAGTGAATAGATTGTTTTCGGTGATATAATCATATCTCCGGGCCTGGATATGTAGCCTCGGGGTGTAGTTGAATGATAAGGCTATTACTCAAGCAAACTACCATTTGAGCATATGAAATGATAAACACACAAGTACCGCAAAAAACCAGACGATTTCTCCAAGGCGACATCGGAGGAAGGACTGACGTCCCGCGCGGGATGGCCATGTTTTTTTTTGGGTGATGGAGGGTTGGGGTGGTTAAGGCGTGGGATGTGGTAACATGATTGATAAGGTGGGAAACGGTAGATAACAATGGCTATGAGCGTTGTCTCCAGAAGCATACCATGACAAGTTGTTTGTGCTTTGCTGATACTTTGGAAACTCGGAGATGCTAGATAGACCCTCTGGACCTTGTGTATGCTCACTGTGCATATGCAGGTACTGTAGTGAAAGGGGAGATGGAGTTTGGTGTTTAGCCAACATGAATTTAGCCTGCTGCCATGCCTTGACCGAAACTGGCCAGGTCCTGACACTGCATACATATGCGCTGCCGGCTTGAAGCCATCGTGAAAGGGGTGATTTGATTTCATGACCAATAATGGCGTACATATAGTAGATAGTTTACCCCAAGGATCACAGGAACGTCTGGGGTACATACACATCGGTTGAGGCTATTCATGGCAATTAGTTAGATATCCACCCCAGATGATGCCACAGCAGGGTGATGTGATGCTTGGCAGCTGCTGCAATACAATTCAGCAAAAGAACAATACCCCCAACGCCATCAATGACTTCTGCCGTGGTTTGCTTGTCACACTCCTCCCTCCCCTTTAACCCAGACCCTGGTAGGAGGAGGCGCTTGACTACTCGCGGAAGAGCGGACAGACGCGCCACGGACCGTCAACCGCCATCACGGGACCTGATTGTGGCTGATCGGGGATGAGATCCGTGGGCTTGTGAATGGCATTTGCTGGAGAGTGACGCTATTGTGAAACTTGAAAGAGTCAGGACATGTATTTTTTGTTCTTTCTTTCTTTTTTCTTGGGCACTACTAATTCAGAATTGGCTTGATATTGGCGTATTTGGCAGATGCCTCTTGGGGAGGGACGTGCCCTGAAAGAAAGAGAAACAGCCGTGAGGAAGGGAGGGAAGGGAAGGAGCGGAAGGCTCATTGCCAACTCCGGCTGCTACTCAGATAGGAGCACATACCATCCATACCTGAGGCAGCGGCTAGACAAACTCCCCCCTCTTCATCGACATTCCCAAGAGGCATCTATCAATTCCAATACTACCGCAACGTGAAACCCGCCTTTATACAGCACCGACAATTCATCTCGGTCAACCCATTTAGAATCGCAACATCTGCCATGTCACCCCTTAGCGGCCAACACCAGACAGACGCCTTTACACGTGCGCACCATTGACCCTCATTTCGCACGATTCATCTCATCTGATGCCCTGGACGTCGCCAAACAAACGTTCCCGACTCGTGGCTTGTCCGCGGATCCTCTTCCGGCGCCAGCCCGACCCCTGAAATGACAAGCCAAGGGTGCCCTTCTAGAAGGAAGGCATGAAATTGCCTCTCTCACGAGGCAGGTTGGGTTAGTTTGTGGCAGATTGATGCCCAGCAATTTATTGTTTATTAAATCATTCTTGATTTTATCTCTTTTTTTCTTTTATATCGACGCAAACGGTACGTGGTCTAGTCAATCCTAAAACGGTGACCGTTTGCTCGGATATCTAGTCGATTGATCGAATGCTTATGTGCAAAGGAAGCTGAATTACTCCATATTCTCAATAGCATTGAACATTTCATCCCACGCTCGCTATGTACGAAGCTTGCATGCAGCTAGCAGCAACAGAACAAAGAGCCGCAGCCATTTCCTCCCTTGGGAACAAGATAAATCAAGAATTCGCAATGCTCGGGACAACACTTTAGGCGTCACTGTTTGCAGACTGAATCGACCATTCTGAGAATACACGCCTATCCACTACCATCGCCCCCAATCCTCACTCGCCTCCCTGGTCCGATGATAGCTTCCCCCCCGGACTGTGCTTTGAGTCCATGATCCCCGCTGTCGGAAACAAACCCCAACTTATGTAGCAGCGAATAGGCGAATTCTCTTTGCTCTACCTGATACCGTGTGATTGGATCACTCCAATCTTGTTGCTCGGTAAAGTCACCAAGGTGCTACGCTAGGGCTAACTGGATCCCGAGGTGCTGTACATGATCTACGCGACTCATCTCGACTCGAGCCTTGGGCTCCAAACAAAGGTCTCATTCCCGCCGTCTCGGTACACCAATTGACTGGCTCAAACAAGGCATGTCTTTCGGGGCATCACCGACCGAGTTCAACTTGATGTCGGTCGGAACCAACGCCAGACTCGGCCTATTGCTGTGTCCGAGAAACCATTGTTTTCTGGAATCACTTGCTCGACACCATCCGAGCCCGACGCTTTCGGAAGCTTTGGGCACCTTGCAAAGAGGCTCAGAATCAATGCGAAGCCAGCCAATATGCTACCTGTAACCCAGAGATCTCGGAGCACGTTCACCACACCATCGGTCATGATTTCGTTGCCAAAACCCCCCTGCTCAACCGAAGATTTGATTAGCTTCATGGTGTTGTCGAGGAGGTCCGTAGCCATGTCCATGTCTTTAAACTTCTTCTTCAGAGAGCTGGAAAAGATAGTAATGCCGATGGCGATCCCCATGCATTGGCCCATGGTTCTCAGGACATATACCATGCTAATGGCATGTCCAACGTGGCCATGCTCGGTCGTGGCTTGCACACCAATGGACATGACCGGAATGATCAGGCCTATCGCTACACCGAAGAAGAGAACGATGACCAAAACGATAGAGGCCGGCGTATCTTTGTCCAGAGTAGTCATAACTGCAAAGATGGTAACCAAAAGGCTCCAGCCACCTAGCATGAAGCCTTGATATTTGCCCGTCTTGTGTGCTACCAAGCCCACGACTGCTGCCACGGGAGCAACTGTGATAGTTGCTGGGAGCGCCCATACTGCTGCCATCAGCGGCGATTTGCCCTTGACGCCAAGAAAGTAGACAGCCAGATAGTATACTACCATCCACATGAGGGTGCCATGAACTGTCGCATTCACAAACTGCAGAACTGTCGATCGGCTCTTGAACAGGCTTGGTTGGAACATTGGCTTCTTCGCTATCCTCTCATATGCCCCCAGAGCCAAGAACCCAAAAACCGAGACAACGAGGGGAACAATAACTTGTATCGATTTCCATGGGAAGCGGGAGTCGGCCCAGGTCAGCGGCAGTAGAGCTGAGATCGAGGCGATCACATACAGCACGATGCCGATCCAGTCGAGGTCGCTGAGATGCCAGCTACGCTGGTTCCCGCCATCTTTTCCCAAGAGTAGCATAGCTCCCACGAGGCTGCTTCCAAGGAACGGGAGGGTGCACCAAAAGATCCACCTCTGGTATCGTCAGTAAGGACGCAGCTAACTATTCAATATCGAGACGAGGCTTACCCATTCCGAGTCCTTCTTGTCAACAATGGCACCTCCAACCAGGGGTCCAGCAACCGTTCCCAGAGCCCAAGACACGCTCTGATACGCTACCCACTTAGAACGCTCACGGATCTGGAACATATCTGCCAGTATCATGCCTGACAACGCCTGTGGTCCTCCCGATCCAACTCCTTGCACGGACCTACCGACTAGAAGCATCAAGCTCGTCTTTGCGGAGCCACAGAGAGCTGTTCCAGTGATGAAGATGGACAAGGATATGATGTATGCTGGCCGTTGACCGACGACGTGAGCGATCTCGGCAAATATGGGCTGGGATATGGCTGTAGCCAGCAAGAAGACTGAGCCCATGCTCAGACTTTCGGAGAAGGACGCATCGAGTTCTCTGGCAAGTGTCTAGAGTTGTGTTGGTGGTAGCGAGGCTGGTATCACGGGATGACCTACTGGGAGAATAACGCACATGCACGTAGCATCAAATGCTTGGACAAGAGAGACTGTGTTCATCACAAGCAAGATAGCCAGTTTGCGAGCAAGACTGAGGCTGGGCTTTGGGTCCTGGGCGGCGACAGCCATGGAGCCCTTCATGGAGTGTGCAGCCATTTTGGGTTTCGCGTCAGCAAAGTTTCACGATGTGAAAGGAGGAAGTGAAGCGTGCAGATTTTTGCATCTATATGCTTTTTGTCTCTCGGCGTTTACGCAATAACAGCCGAGGGCAGGACAACAAACCTTTTCATCCCCCCTCGCAACGACTCTCAAAGTTGAATTCGGGACGGCCACCAAAGACGACGAGACCTTGCCAAGTTCTTAGACAATATGGAAATCTCTCGGTCAATGGCAGTAATGACCATGGAGTCTCCAGTTCTCCTCTGCGCGCTTCTCATGTTCACCGTGCTCTACTGGCACGGGTTCTTTCTTGTTGACTACCTGCTTCGAAAGCATGCGCCGACCTGGTACGGGCGACTTCAGCGCGAAGACGAACTACGAAAGCTCATCCCTCTCATCCTCGGTATCGTTCGAATGGCGATCGGCCTTGTGGTATCTCTACCAGCATGCGTCCAGGCCGCACGAACAACACCTTGGGGCGTGAATCAACCCTTGAATACCGCGGGTCAAATCTGTGTTGTTTCGCAAGTTGGGGTGTGGCTAAACGAGGTTCCTCAAGTACGATTCTACTCTTTCGAACTCTTTGTGCACCATATCCTGTGCCTTCTGGCCACGGCCAACATCATCGTCATGCCGTCCATGAACCAAATCAAGCCGCTGTATATCTATTTCGCCTCGCTGCTGGGCGACATCGGGCCAGTGTCTGTCATGATACTGCGAATGGCGGGCCATCACATTAGTACTTCGAGGTTGATGTACTCTGTTGCCTCGGGATCGACAGCCATCCTCATCTTCTGCCGCATCGGATGCGCTTTCTACACCCTCACGCAGGTTCTCACAGACCCATACAGCCTTACGGATTGGGTGTGGGTTATGAGCATCTTCCTTTATGGCTCTTACTCCATCTACGTCGCTTTTGGCAAACTGAGGTGGCTAGGAATCATCAGAGTCGATCCTGCTCTGTACAGGGTTACATACCTTTGCCGGTTTGCGGTTCCCATCTCGCACTCATTGCTGGCAACGGGCTGTAGCCTCACTCTACTGTCAACGCTCTTCTTCTATGGGCTCTATATCGATCGACCCCTGTATTCTTGGGAGGTAGGCCTACTCTCGTTGAATGGCCTCGTTGCTGTAGCTGTTGGCTTAACGGGAGCACTTGTCGTCAGACTCGTATATCCACAGCATGCTTCCAGGCTTAACCCATGGGGTACGTTGTACTTGCCATATGGAATGGCCTTGACGGCTATCTGGGTAGTACTGCTCGTGGCCAATTTCATGGAACATGATGCTCAAGAGACTATCCTCGCATCAATGGGGGTCAATGTTCCTCTCTTCTACGCCGTTGCCAGAATGGCTCAGCTATACTCGGTCAAGGACGCCGCTGCAGCTTGTAACGAGAAGCCGCCTCCGGATGAGAATCTGATCAAGGAAAATCTAAGAGCGGCAAGGCAACATGCTGCCATTTTTGTTGTGTCATTGGCACTCGTGGCTTCCAACGTGTTGAGTCTCGCAGAGGCGGCACGCCTGGCGGTCGCCGCTTGTCTTGTGGTGCTATTCAAACCTGCCTGGAGCATCACTGCTGTGATAGCTCCAGACGTTGAAGGGTTTGGTAGAATCTGCATAGCTCTTATGCTTCTCGTAGTCAACCCCGCTGTGGTGGCTGCTGTAATTGCACGATTCATCCGAGCAGACGCGTCTTTCGTGGATACCGTCGTGGACTCTGCTCTTCTTGGAGGCGCTATACTAGTGTCTATTGCTGTATCGACAGAAAAGCCGGTGCTGGGAGCAAAGATGGCGACAAAGCCATGCAAAGCCAACAAGTTTATCCGGTACTATCCTCTTATCTTTGTCCTCTCGAGCATTCTGCAGGGGCTTGTGATCTGGAAGTTTGTCACGTTTGAGGGACACGTTCCGGAGATCAGTGTTGGGTTCAAGAATTTCCGCTCTATTCTGTCGAATCCTTTTACGTGGGTGGGCGTGCTACAGATGGGTTCGCTGCCTGTGGTTGTGATGAGGGCGATGGGATAGACAGGATAACTGAAGAGCTTTTGTACTTGCTTGAGCGCCAGTTTGATATCAGTGTATGATGCTTAGACTAGGATAAATATTGTCTTTTTTTTTCTTTCCTTCTTTTTTCTTTTTTTTTCTTTTTTACCCATTAGCCCTCGCTGGTCTGTGTTGATCTTCTTCTATCACTGTTTCTCTTGCCCCTGGGCTGGCATCTCTCAACGGCTGAGATATCATGGCAACCAACCTGCCTCCCTCTGTGCGAGGCTCCGCTCGGCCTCCTTTCCGTAACCGGCACCGTTAACTGACCATAGCTTGAAGCCGTTATAGGGAGGACATCGCGGGGCTGATTTCCTATTCGGCACTCTACAACGGTTGCAGAATCAGGTCCCGTATAAACAAGAAACAATTGCTTGTCTGAGGGAGCCTGACATCATCCGGATTCTTCCTAGACCGAGGTAATTAGTTGACTAGACTAACTAGTTGAAAATCGGAATGACACTCTGAGAATGAGTGGCCCTTTTTCCGGCATCACATGGTGATGGTATCATCAGCAAAAGGCCAAAGGGTGTCATTTCCGAGAATTCACCTGGCTTGGCTTAATTGGCAGTTACAATACCAGACAAGGATAGTTGGCATCTGGCATTGTCACTGTCAATGCCAACTCGGCCCGTCTGCTGCCATGGTGAAAAAAGCCTCGGGCCGTTGGAGCACACTCGTGTGGATGAAGCACAACCATGACCAACTCTTGGACACCTGGGCCCAGCTCGGCAACTCTCCAGGTTCTCCGCATCAATCAGGTTCAGCACATATCACCTGTCAGAACCAAAAGCAGCAGCTCGATCTGCGGGCCTACGATCCGGATCAGGATCAAGGGACCTCGAGCGAACGGCATAGGTTTCTCCGTCGGCTGGCTCTCTCCCTCCCCCCCAGACCAGGCCACCCACGCGGGCTTCTCCAGAAACCAGTTGCTTGGGACGTTGGGGAAATCCGGACGAATTTGGGGGTTGCAATGCTGCCTGCTACCGGGGGAGGGGTGTATAGAGGACCGGAAGATGGGAAGCCAATAGCCAGAGCAGGGGGTTGCTCGTGGTCTGATATACCGACCGAGTGTGTGTCAGCTGCACATGGCCCTGATCCCCGTAAACCTGGGGTAAGATGTATGTATGTATACACATGCACATACGTACCATGTTTGCTATGCACGACTTGCCTATTCAGGCAGAGGCGCAGTCGATAACTGAACTGGTGATTAAAAGTTGACAGTTGTCATTCACGCTCAAGGTCATCGAGATATGCAAATGCCTCGCATCGCATTGACTGGAACTTGGGTTAATCTCGGGGGCAGCCTCGTCTAAGAAGCTGGGCGTAACTTGTTGGTTGGGGTATATATATATTAGCAGGGGCATCAGAAGACAGACATACGACGACACCATCAACCAACTCTAACTGCATGGTTGATTCTTGGCAATAGCTTAAACTCAATCATATATATATATATGTATCTAGCCAGGAATTACCGTCAGCCTGGTTTATATGGGAGGGTTGGTTGGGTATGTGTCAGTACATATTGACTCGACATGGTTGGTGGTGTTTGACTCGACATGGCTGGTGGTGTGTTTGACAAGCTGGGCAATTCAACAACAACAACCTAGACACGGCCGAGCGCAAATTGATTCAGTCAATCAAGCAGGTTAAACGACAATGTATGGTCTTGACCGGCCGCGGCAAGGTTCCGTGAATGCGGAGAAGCCCAGCACGTGCCGAGCAACTACTGTAACTATCGTATACGGAGTAGCTGAGGTACATTTGGCTATGGCTATTGGCTATTGGCAATTATACCAGATGGCACTCGTCCGAAATTCAACGCTAGAACAGTGACAGAGTTTGGAACCAACATCTATCTATCGGGCAAGGCTACCCGAGCCGGTGGTGGTCTTGCCCCCATAGATAGGGGCATCTCTTGACGAGCATATGCCAAACAAATCTCAGAATGATGAGGGAATTCATTCGAGACGTCAGCCACATCACACATGTGCATGCATTCAGCTTCACTTGAATCACAACGTCTTGTGCCGTAATTGCCTACCCGTGCTGCAGCCGTCGGCAACTCGGTCGAGCTTGAGACGCATACACATACGTACGGTAGCCGTCTTGTCGTGCGTGCCTAGCTAGCTCCACCGCTCACCACGGGGAATTTCACGTGCCAGACTAGAAAAAGGTGGTAAAAAGAAAAACAAGGTCCAATTACAGTGCCAAGCTGCGAACAAACTGTTGACAACCTGCCGGGCCGACAGACGAAACGATAGCGATAGCAGGACAAGGACAATGGCATTATTGAGGGGCCGGGCACCGCCGCAGAGTCGCCGGAAACATTGGCAAAAAGACCCTTATCAGTGGAGTTGCTGGATGGAGCCTTGGGATCCTCACGACATGTCCCCAAACGCATCTATCTGGTCTGGATTGGGGCCGGGTGTGGGGAGGGAGGGTCAATGGTCGATGATGATGCAACAACAGGATGGATATATATATATCTTGCTGCCTAACAAAACGGCTTTACTGTACTTTATTAGTGGGTTAGCGTTTACAAGGCTGATGGCAACAAGGAAGTGGTGGAGATGGATGCGCGATATAAGAGAAAATAGGAAATAAACACCAATTTAATCTATCTATTTTATCGAATTTTCCTTCCCATCATTTTAATTAATTTCTCGCCAAGAAATCATGTGGAAGAACAGGTCCCTACCTAATCTGCCAGTCTCTTTTGCCGCGCTTCTGGGGGCTTGTCCTTTTGCCTACTTGGCTATATATCTCCATCTCGTAATACATACATCTATCTCACTCACTCACTCACGCCTCCCAACCGTCAAACAAACAACTAGCCCATTTCAAGCCTCAATGCCAAACAGCGCGTGACCGGGAAAAATTACATAATAAAGGTTGTGTCTAGACGTGTGTGTGTGTGCAGATTCGCTCTCCACGTGCGGGAGAAGTTTTCTAGAAGGTCTGGGTTAGATTGGCGTGGCGAGTGATTGATTGATTGGTCGGGTACAAGGCCGCACACCATCAACCGAAATAGGCATAGACCCTCTGGGCCTCTGTGATCTATAGATGCCTGAGGTAGCAACAGATGCACATCTTCAAGTGTCTTGTGCCTGAGATGGCTGCTCGGGACGGAAACCGTCCGGAATACGGAATATCGCTAGGTACCCAGGTACTTGGTTGGCGCTGGAACAGCTGGGGACCAGAGAATGTCTCATTTTCTGGTTCAACATGCGGTCATGGTTAGTAGATAAGACTTTTTTTTTTTTTTCTTTTCTTTTCTTTTCTTTTCTTTTATGCCCTCTATCAAAACACCACAACATATTTGCAACACACACACACACATACATACACACATCACATTCACTATCCAACAACGCATCAATCTGCAAGCTAATGCCTCGTGATACGGTTGCGTCTTCGGATCCGGAACAGAAAAAGCAAGATCCGCGAGAGATTCTGGGGTGTCGCGAGAACCCGTAGCGAACCATGACCCCAGCTTATGACGTAGACAACCCCAGATCTCGATGCTGGGGGCACCCAAGTCTTTGGGCGTTTTTTTTTTATTAGTTTTCTTCTTGAAATGACAGCCCCCTCCCAACATCGACATCACCTCACGTTTTTCGATATTGGGCATCTCGTCGAGATTAGCAGCCTTGCATCGCTCGCTGTGACGTTGTTCAATGGATCACCAGCCATGTTTTATGCTGCTGCTGAGGCTGCTGATGCTGAGGCTGAGGCAAATCGTACATGGCTTGTGCCTTATTTTGCTGCTCGCACACCACACCACACCATGACTGTGTGTATATACGACGGTGATGCCTGTTTGTTTTTCTCTCTCGTTACTTTGAACAAGTGTGCATCGGTCATCAGGCCGACGACGTCTGTCTGACCGTTTATTCCACCGTCACGTCAAGGTGGCCGGTCAGCAACGCGTTCTGCGTCGTGCGTCAACAAAGGCCGCGTTTAATACACTAAAAAAATTAAAAATTAAAAAAAAAGACTTTACCGTAGCCTTCCGGGGCAACTAGTGATGGATGAGCAATAAAGTGTGCAAGGAAGCGCTCCGAGTGGCCGTCGTAAAAGTGCCCGCCGTGATTCTGCTGTAATTTCTCGTCTCAGTCCCCAGTAAACCGTTTATTCCTGGTAATTGCATGGTATGTCGATTTAATACCCAAAGATGTGACAGAATTAGTAGAGCATACGGTAGTGCCAAGGCCAGCCAGCGTGTTCAATTCATTTTGTCTCCTCGTACTTTCTTTCTATCTTACCTCGCTCAACTTTTGGTTAGTGCCTTGATCATTTGGTGAGCAAACAAAACCAGGCTGCATGGTCAGCACAATAGAGTTTAAAATAAAGTCAAACAGGTAACAACAAGCGACGGCTTTATTTTATTTTAATTGACGTTACTTTAATTCTATTTTAATTCATTTTATCTATTTTTTAATGCATTAACTAAACTGATTAATTAAACTAATTACCAAACTTTTGAAACGGAATGCATCTTATTTTTTAATAGCCCGGGGTGGAGATCCGGGGAACGTAGTCAGCATCGAGTCTCAACAAACACACTTGACTCATGCCAAAGATGTCATCGGCCACGAGGAATTCCTTTTCCTCAAGAGGCTGAGGCTAAAGGTTGATCAGGTCACAGGGCATGGATGACTTTTTTTCTCCTTTGCCGGCTTCAACCCACGTGAGAGTCGACCGCATCTCTGCTCTGATGTCAGCCATGGCTTGCCGCTCTAGATCTGTCGGCATTCCTTCGATTCGGGGACCTTGGGGTGCTGTCAGAAATCCAAAACTCTTTAGCTGCAAGTGACCTCCTGGGGGGGGAGGGCTGACTTGGCAGCTGGCAGGATCTACAGCGCATCACTAGAGAGGGTTTCTTTTTTCTTTGCATTTTTGCATTTTGCATTTTCAAAGGGTCGGTTGACTTGATGCATATCAACAACGGGTGCGATCAATTAGATCCCCCTCGCACCCGCTCATCCGACGGGGAAGAGAATGCACGCTTCCGTTCATCGGACAAGGTGAACAAACAAGGCGGTGAAAAGAGCGGCATTAAACAGACAATCGGTCAGTATCAATCGTGCGTGCATAGCCGGACCCTTGCTGCATTCAACACTGTCTCGAAGCTCTCTCCAGCGCAGGCATGCGCCAGGAAACCCCAGCTTTCCAAAAACAGCTGGGCGGAGGCTTCGGTAGGCGCGGAGAGAGAGGCGCGGAGGATCCCCCCGGCTGTTCCACTTTACCTCGGTGCATGCCCGGCCGGAACTTGCTCGTGCTGGCTGCGTGCTGGGGAGGGCAGAAAGCCGAAGTTGACCGATGCTAGCTAGATGCCATTCATATACCGACAAGTTACCCCAAGGCTTAGAAATCAGCTGCGGTACCTCGTAAATCACCTTGTTACATAGGTTAGAGAGACCCCGGATGGTGTACTGGGAACAAGGCATATAGAGTTTGAAAGTTATTGAACAATGTACGGATCGAATACAACTTCATATCCATCAACGGCTCGACCTCAACGCATGCAGGGTCTTCGGTAATTGCACAAATCTGACTCACCTTATCCCCGAGAGTCATGCTAGCAGTATATCGCCTGGGTTTTGCCGAACCCGGGATTAGCCCACGCAAACGCCTCTTTTTGGCAGTGAAACGGGCGGGGGGACCTGTTTCCTAACTCGGAAAAGTTACCTCCTAGAAGGATTCTTACAAAAAATAAAAAATAAAAATAAAAAAAATAAAGAAAAATAAATAAACCCCGACCAGCCAAGAACATAAAATCCTTGTTCTGTTCTAGTCTAGCGTCGATTTCTCTATTACGCTCCGTCCCGAGTCCCCTTAGACAAGACGCCAAACACCTAAATGCAGTATTCTTTTCTTTTCTTTTCTTTTACTCTTCTTCAACCAACCCACTTGCGTGCGTTCAAGAACAGCTGGAACCAGGGGCCAAATTGTCCCCATCCGCCCAGCTGGCGCTCAGGCTTCCATGAGCCCACATCAGCCATAATGGTACGCTCTGGGTGAGGCATCATGGCGACAACACGGCCGTCCTTGCTCTTCACACCGGCAATACCTTGGGGACTGCCGTTGGGGTTGAAGGGATATCTTTCGGTCACGGAACCGTAGTTGTCGACATAGCGGAGGGGAATGAGGCCAGAGTTGTTGATAGAGTCGAGGTCGCCACCGGACAAGAACTCGGCTCGGCCTTCACCGTGAGAAACAACAATAGGGAATGACGAGCCACTCATGTTCTGGAAAAAGACAGAGTTCTCTGCTTTGTCGCTGATGGTGACCATTGAGTATCGGGCTTCGAACTGTGTGCTGGCGTTCTCAACAAATGTAGGCCAGTTCTCGGCTCCGGGGATCAACTCCCCAAGTCGCGTCAGCATCTGGCAACCGTTGCATACACCAAACGAGAATGTGTCAGGGCGCTTGAAGAAAGTCTCAAAAGTCTTGCGGGCACCGTCGTGCATGAGGATAGACTGAGCCCAGCCGTTTCCAGCGCCAAGGACATCACCATATGAGAAGCCACCACAGGCAGCAAGACCACGGAAGCCATCCAACGAGAAACCATCGAGGATGTCGGACATGTGGACATCAACAGCGTCAAAACCAGCAGCGCGGAAAGCAAATGCCATTTCTGCGTGACCGTTGACACCCTGCTCTCGGAGAATAGCCACTCTGGGCTTCAACACCAAGCTCTTCAGGCTGGTGAAAGCTGGGAGGCTGACATCGGCGGGGTCAAACTTGAGCTTGTAGTGCAGACCAGGATCTTTAGAGTCCTTGATGGCATCGAACTCGGACTGAGCACAGCTGGGGTTGTCTCGCAGCTTCTGCATCTCGTAGGAAGTGCTAGACCACCACTGCTGAATCTGGGCGCGCTCCAGATCGACCATCGTCTTGGACCTGTACTTGACGAGCAGTGACTGCTTGATAGTCGGCCGCACGTAGCCGATAGTCTTGATCAGGCCACGAGGAGGGCCACAGGTGGCAAAGCACCTCTTAAACTTAATCTCGTCACCTCGGCGGATTTGGAAGACAGCACCCAATTCTTCATTGAACAGAGCGTCGAGCACCTTATCCTCAGACTCGGCCAGGTCATCAAGGGACATGTCTGCGCCGCATCGACCAGCAAACATCATTTCGGCAACAGTGGTCAACAGACCACCATCGGAGCGGTCGTGATAGGCAAGGACAATATCCTCCTGATGAAGCTGCCACAAGGCGTCGAAAAAGTCGCGGATGATCTGAACATCACGAACATCAGGAGACTCGTCTCCGATTTGACCAAGAGTCTGCGCAAGAGCGGAGCCACCCATGGCACGGAAGCCCTGGGCAAGGTCAACAAAGACAAGAACAGACTCGCCAACCTCTTCAACACGACGGAGCTGGGGTGTCCAAGTGCTGCGAACGTCTTCGACCAGGCTGAAGGCGGAGATAACCAGGGATACAGGAGCGGTAACAGTCTGGGATTCTGAGGTCTCCTTGTCCTTCCATGATGCTTTCATCGACAAAGAGTCCTTACCAACGGGGATGGAGACACCCAACTGAGGGCAGAGCTCCAACCCGATAGCCTGAACAGCATCATAGAGGGCAGCACCCTCGCCGGGATGACCCACAGCGGCCATCCAGTTGGCAGAGAGCTTGACACGCTTGAGATCACCGTTGACGGGGCCAGGCTTGATGTCGGCGGCACCGAGGTTCATCAGACTCTCGACGACAGCCATGCGGGCCGAGGCCGCAGCCGAGATGAGGGCGAGGTTAGGCTTCTCGCCCATTGCCATAGCTTCACCACGTCGCTTCTTGTCGTCGAGACTGAAGCTGGTAAGAGTGACAGCGACATCTGCCACAGGAGTCTGCCAGGGGCCGACAAACTGATCTCGGACCGACAGACCACCAACGGTACGGTCACCAATAGTGATGAGGAAGTTCTTGGAACCAACAGAGGGGAGGTTGAAAACAAGCTCGGTGGCTTTGGTAACAAGCTCACCAAGATCGGAGCTGCCGCACTGCTCAGTGAGGCTCTTGACAGCATCGAAGGGACCGAGGTTCTTCTGAACCCGCTGGACATCCTTGGAAATCCTTCGTCCCGGAGGGAAGAGAACATCCATGGGAAGGTCAATGGGGTTGGTGGGAGGATCAATCGTAGGCTCACGATCGGTCAATACAAGCTTAGAGACGCCGCTCTCGTCCTTGCCAACGGCTGTTCCGACAACGGAGAAGCCACATCGCTCTCGTCGGCAAATGCTCGTGAAACGGTTGAGGCCGTCCTTGTTCACCAGAAGAACATATCGTTCCTGCGCCTCGTTGCACCAAATCTGAAGAGGAGACATGGAGTTATCAGCGCTCTCAACCTGTCGAAGCTCAAACTTGCCACCAAAGCCGGCGTCCTTGACAAGCTCAGGCAGAGCGTTGGAGAGACCACCAGCACCAACGTCGTGGATGAAAGCAATTGGGCTTTCGGGCCCGAGCGCAACACAAGTGTTGATGACCATCTGAGCTCGTCGTTCCATCTCAGGGTTTCCACGCTGGACACTGTCGAAGTCGAGGTCCGCTGTGGCCTCATTGCCGGTGTTGGAGGACGCAGCACCACCACCAAGACCAATCAACATCGCAGGGCCACCAAGTACAATGACATGAGCGCCCTCTTCGACATGGCTCTCCTCCTTGAGAGCGTGTTGGGGCCGAACACTGCCAATACCGCCAGCAATCATGATGGGTTTATGGTATCCTCTGTATTCAGGGGCACCAGATTCAACTTCGTTTGTAAGAAGAGTTCTGAAGGTGCCGGTCAGGGCAGGACGGCCAAACTCGTTGTTGAAGCGAGCAGAACCGATGGGAGCCTCTAGCATGATGTCAAGACTGGAGGCGTAGTGAGAAGGACGCCCAATGTCAAGTTCCCAGGGTCTCTTGTGGCCAGGAATCAAAAGATCAGAAACCCAGAAACCGGCAAGGCCAGCCTTGGGAGACGAGCCTCGTCCGACAGCACCCTCATCACGAATCTCACCACCACTTCCCGTTGCAGCACCAGGAAAGGGGGAGATGGCGGTCGGGTGGTTGTGAGTTTCAACCTTGATCAAGGGCTGAACAACCTCGCGAGTCAGCTTCCAGCTTCCAGTAGAATAATCCGGAGCCCAGTAGTTGCCTTCATCACCAGACAGGACAGCTGCATTATCCGAATAGGCACTAATGACATATTCGGGATTCGATTTGTGAGTGTTCTTAATCATGCCGAACAGACTGTTCTCCTGACGGACACCATCAATTGTCCACGCAGCATTGAAGACATGGTGTCTACAGTGCTCCGAGTTAACTTGGGCAAACATGAACAGCTCAACGTCGTTGGGGGATCGGCCAAGAGCAGTGTATTGCTTCACTAAATACTCCATGTTGGGCTGGTCAAGGCCAAGTCCCGCCTTGTTGTTGTGATCCTGGAGAGCAGCCAGTGGGCCTCTTTCATCGGAAAAGATGTCAACCACAATGAGCGGGTTTCGCACGCCGTGAGCGAACATGATGTCGAGAGCCGGGGGTGAAAGGCTGAAAAATTCCGTCATACGGTCATGAAGAATGTCCCGGAATCCTAGGCCCTGTTCTTCCGTGAAGGCATCCTCAAATTCAACATGGATGACTCGGCCCCGCTCAATTCGGTCAACGGTCTTGAGGCCACAGACGAGTGCAATGCTGGTGGCCTTGGAGCTCCATGGAGAAACATTTCGCGGGGTGACATAAATATCGACGACCTTGCCATTGTTGTCGACTGAAGGCGAGTTGTCGAGCTGTTCAGTGGCCTTGAGAATTTTCTTGATGCTGCTGAGCTCAGAGGTATCCTCAGCCTTGAGATCAACGTAATATTGCCACGAGCCCGTGAGCTTGGCAACCTTTACGGAACTCTGATCGTTGATGCGCTGCACGAGCTTCTGAACTTCAGAAGCCGTGTAGCACGACTCGCCGACCAGGATGTGGTGCATGGTGAATGAGATTGTGGTTTCAAAGCAGGATAACGCCTTACACCAACAACATCCTGGAGGTAGCGGGATAAAAAAAATGATGGCGGGGTTCTTCTTGGTAAAGGCAAGATCCTCGGGCCCGGGACAACGTTACTCCGCGCCAGCAACGAAAGCGATCCTGTTATTTATCGGCGTACATAGTAGGATAAAAAAAACGTTTCCGAGCAGAAGCATCACATACGTCCATGTTGTTGAGTCAACATATATGCGAGCAATATTACATGGATGTGTGTGTGTGTGTGTGTGAGTGTGTGTGTGTTGTTGGAGTATGGTTAGATTTACAAACTACGTACTTCCCCGGAAATTCCTGAACGGGAGTGGTGTCGTAGTCTCTTTTTTGCAAGGGAGTCAGTCTATTCATGTAATATCTAGCATAACTAGAGTTATCAGAAATGACTGGTTTTAAACATTTTCCTCCCTCATTAACCTTTCTTTTTTCTTCTCGCAACTAACCTCCTTTTTACAGCTGTAGTCTACGGCATATCCGACTCATTGGCACACATGCATCAAAGAGTCAACAGCAGAGCAGTCTTTGCGTGGCGCTTAGTGTCTCGTGTCAGCTGCGGCTCCGCAATAGTACTATGTTGTAGCCCTCCACAATTTGGCCGTGAACATGGTCTCTGACTCTCTGCTATGTAGCTGAGTCGCGGGGACAAGACCAGTAGAAAAGCTTGCAATGGTCAACGAAACGACTCTGGGGAAACGTGTCTGGACCGATTGTCGGCTTGAGGCTGATGTTTGCAGTGCAGTAAGTTTGTATACGATATGCATGTTTGGATTGCTTCAATCAGATGCCAAGCAATGAGAACTCAACTTTGGTTGTGACTCTTGGTTGACATCAACAATCAAACACACAAAATCCAACCGTTCAAGATGCAGCCTAGTAACTCTAAACCCTATAACAGACGCCAATACCACGGTGGCTTGTCGCTGTAACCCAAGGGCGCAACAACCCCTAGATCTCACCCAGGTACCCTTAGATTCCCCAACTCCAGGACACAGGAACGGAATCTCTGGTGCGTAGAGGCGGGCCGGGGGGGACTTCGGTACAAGGTATATTCCAAGGAACAAATCGCCCGGAGAAGAGGTCTGTGTCTGTGTCTCTTTTTTTGGCCGAGCCGGAGATACAGGTCAGCGTTTGGAAGGAGATTGGAATTACGTTAGTAGTCTATACACACGGACGATTAGCGTCCACTTAGGTGGTTGGGATCGGTTTCTTCAACACCGGTGCCGGACTGCGAAAACGAACTGCGTGTTTTTGCCGACACCCTCTCGATTCTCATGGATCCATCATCCATGCAAAATTCAATGGGCGCGTTCAGGTCCAGAGCGAGTCCCGGGGGCTCGGCTCTTTGTGCAAGCCCTTTTCTGGGCGTCGAGATGGATGGTGTTGGTGTTGGTGTTGGGGCGTTCCGGTGTATGGGATAGGTCCATAGGATGGGGTGGGATGCGTTACTTCAGCATGCAGTCATGGTTTGTTGACCCAAGTTTACGTTGTCCCTGAGGCTCAAGGTTCGATTTTGTTTACTATATACTGTACTTGTGCAGCACTACTGTCTTGGAATAGATACCGTTAGTATGCAAGTCCCCAACGAGATCCAAGCTGCTGAGCACAGCCTAGTCCTTTGTTTCCCAGCGATTCACGTCTGCATCGGTAGATAGATGTTCACCAGCAGGATGGTAAAGAGAGTTCAAGTGCCATTGTGCATGTGAGATGACTAGCTTACTTTGCATACACAGGACCTAATATAACACAACAAAACATATGAAAGGGGAAAAAAAGAATAAATAAGCTCCTGACATGTGCTTCTCCTCACCACCGCCAGCAGCCAGCAGCCAGCAGCAGACTTGAAACCATCAAGTCACGAGCTCTACATGGCCTGCAGCTTTGGCTTGCTTTAGCCGGGTCTGGTCTGCCACACTCACCAGGCCCGTGGCTCTGTGTTCCCCGGGCCAATCAGAATTCGACGTGTCAGCATTCAAACGGCCACTGTTGGTCCAGTCAGGTCTAACACACTCGGAAGTGAAGCAATGACGTGCATCCTTGATCATTCTTCAATGTCCTCTCTCAAACTCTTTTGACAACTTACAAGCAAGCAAGCAAGCAAGCAAGCAAGCATCACATCGCATCGCATCAATGTTGCACAACACCTTCATGGTTGGTTACATTCAACGTAAAATTTTATTCATGTTTTTGCGGAGACCTCGTTCTCGTGGATCAGACAATTCGCCTTTTTTGCGAGTTTTTTTCATCTCAAGATTGACTTGTTTTTTAGTCTTTGCTTTTGCACCTCTGTTGTCCTCCGCTGACTTTTTTGTTTCGGCCTTGTGCACTCGCTGGAAGTGACTGTAATTCGTTCATGACCCTTTCCGCCTCGCGTGTGCATAGCAAGATCGTGTCCTCAGGTTGCCCTCCCCGTCTTCTTTCGTAAAACTACAAGTACATGTGCCCTGAGCCTGTAAACGACGAAACAAGAGCCGACCGTGGCCTTTGAAAACACGATTCCATGGTATCATATCGTTAACGACGCCGACATGAGTAATAAATGACAAGAATTCGACTCGGGACTTTGCCTTTCGCTGATGAGTTTGTAAAATAAGAATAAAAATAAAAATAAAAGAAGAAGAAGAAGAAGAAGGAAGAAAAAGAGAGAGACACACACAGAAACAGGTGTGTCACTTATTACTGACGTCTTTGGTCATTTGAGCTCAGCAGTCCTTTCTCTCCACATCAACATTTTACCCCACTGCCTAAGCCTAAACACCATCATCCCTATCCCCATCCCCAGACTCGGAATCCTCCACTTTCGCATTTATTATTCATTTCTTCTTGGCCAAATCCCAACTACCTTGCAATATTACAACGTACACCTCTTGTCTTTGGTCAATTCATCTTCTCTGGGAATTCAATATTTCCTCTCTCCATCTTTGCAGCAGTTGCCAACACTCCTCCAGTTCTTCATCTGCTCTATCCAACTTGCTGGTTTCGAAGATCTACCCGTCAATCACATATATATATACCCTGTCTCATCGCCTGTCGGCTTCATGTTCCTGATTGCCCATACACCATCACCCCCGAACATGCTGCTGGGCCATTATTGCGCCCTCGTCTACCTTTAGCGCCTTTATCGAATCAATACCTAAGAGCCATCACCATTTTTAACTCTTCCCCCTAGAGCTCAGATTAATAAACCTCCGTCGTCGCAATCTCTCTTGTCGCATCCCTTGCAGTTCTCCTGAGGTAGCATTGCCTCGTCACCTGTTTCATTGTCGCCCAACAGCCACGGCCCGAACCCCGCTGGTCAGCTTGTCACTCGTCATCGCAACCAAGTCTTGCGCCGGCAGTCGACATCCACTTCCACGTCCGATTGCGCACCCACCCCAGCCTTGAAGAAGCATCACCATGTTGTAGTCATGAGCAGCTTGACAAACACATCGGACCCGGTTCAGCCGCCGCCGCGTCCGATTCGCTTCGTACACAATCAGGGACAACCACCTTCTAAGCGGCGTCGCATCAATGCTGCGTAAGTGCTTCTCTATCCCTCTTTATGCTTGTCTCTAGCTGGTTTGCCATTGTACATTGTGGCCCAGTACCAGTCGCATTCTGTGCAGTTGACTTACTATGACATGTTACTACCTGTTGCTAACTCCTTTGCGGTTCAGGTGTTTGACCTGCCGAAAACGAAAGACCAGATGCGCTGGCGAACGGCCCCTTTGCTCTACCTGTACCAAGAACGGTCACCAATGTTTAGGATATCCCGAGGAGACAAAGAGAGAGGATGGCGAGAAGCCAACACCCTCGGACAGGTCTGGACCTGAAAGAGATGAACACGAACCTCGCAACTATCACGATGAGGAGCTCAAGAACGACCAGAGCAGTTTACGAGCTCATCCTACGCCCGACCTACCTACTCCTCGGTCAGCATTGGAAGCTACAATGCCACTCGCGAATATGATTGATCCAAAGTCTGACAGAAGCGAGCATTCACATGCGCTTTCAAACAATGGCCACCATCCGCCGCCTCTTGCTGCGCAAAACACGCCTTCCCCTACAGCTGTCCGTCGGTCCGAAAGTAATCGCGTTCCCTATTTTCGCTACTTTGGCCCGACCGCCATCGTCCCTGGTTTCAAACAAATGGTTGTTTCTGTGCGCGACCGCCGGCGATCTACCGCCGGCTCAATGGCTGGAACATCTCCTGTATCAACTCATAGCGGTCCACCAGGAAGCAGCTCAGCTGCCGATAGCGAGGTGGTTGGCGAGGAGCTGCCTACTTACGATCCCAATGATTCTGCTCCTGTACACCCTTTAATCATCAGCCTCATCAACACTTTCTTCGTGCAAATGGGTTCCAGTTATCCATTCCTTCGGCAGGCTAAATTTTTGCGTATGGTCAAGGAAAAGAGAGTTGAACCTATACTTGTCGACTCGGTATGCGCTCTGGCCGCGAGATTCTCCGATTCACCAGCCCTTACGAATGGAAACGACAAGATGCCTAGGATGGAACGTGGTACAGTGTTTGCGCAGAGAGCTAGACAGGCTACGGTCGACACATTCCCATGTCCAACTGTCGGTGCTGTACAAGCCCTGCTTCTCATGGGATATGAGGGCTTTGGTGCGAGCCAGGACAGTGCTCTATGGATGTATCTCGGTCTCGCGATCCGGATGGCAGTTGACTTGGGCCTGCAAAAAGAGGTTGGGGTTCAGTATCATGGCGAAAAGGATGCGCTATATGCTCAAAACTGGGGGCGGCAGCCTGTTGACGAGGGAAGTTCTGAGTCAAAGGTGGAGGGATCGAGTCCATTAAACCCCCAGGAGCAAAAGGAGGTCGTTCAGGAACGGATGGACACATTTTGGGCCGTTTTTGTCCTTGATCGTGTCATTTCATCAGGGACAGGCCGCCCTGTAACATTTCGCGATGACGACTTGGAACTCCCAATTCCGGAGCCTTTTATTGACCCAGTGACTAACTGGCCATCACCTTATCCCATCTTCCTCCAGATTATCCACCTCTATGGGCGCGTCTGCGACGTTCTCAACAAGGTTCGCAACGCCAAAGATCTCACAAAGACTACTTGGGACAAGCTTGGCGAGATGGAACATGAGCTGACAAGGCTCTACAAAGGCTGGGACTGGCGTTTGCAGTTCAACGTGAGTAACTTCAAGGCCTATCTGGGAGCAGGCCAAGGTACCACATTCATTCTGTTGCACTTTTGGTTTCACGCCCTCTTCATTATTCTTCATCAGCCAACTCTTCTTACACCCTTTGCCGAACTGCGCAGCGAATTGCAGCTCCTACCAGACAGCAGGGAGCTCAGTATGAGCAGCGCCAAGACAATTTGCGACATTTTGTCTTTTGCAGACCTGATCGATCCCAAGAGTTTTATCGGAAACCCTTTCACCTGCCAGCCGATCTACATCGCCGCTTGCGCCTTTATCATGGAGTCGAGCGCCAATGCCTCGAATTCGCCGTCAAGGGCCAACTCGCCACCGGGTGCCCAGCATTTAGAGGCGCCTTCAGAAGGCAGCAGGTCTCGGGATGCAAAGTCGTCGAGGCACTCCCTCCTGGCTTCGGCGGCCAACCAGAATTATCAAAAGTGTTTCAACTCACTGCAGCAAATCCAGATGTATTGGGGTGGCGCAACATATATCATTACTGCCTTGGACCAAAGGGCGAAGGGAATCTGGGACTGTGAGACTTACACAGCGGAGGAATATGAGAGCACAAAACTACCTCGCAAAAGCACCAATAGGGCGTTGAACAGCCCGTTCCCTAAATTCGAGAACAAGGCTTCACCAAGGATGTCTGGACCGCCTATAGCATGGACTCTGGCAGGAACAGCCAATTCACCCAATTCGAGTCTGACACTCATGTATCAAAACCGCGACTCAGCAGGCCAAACGGGAACTGGAACTGGAACTGGAACTGGAACACAGCCTCTTCAACCGCCAAGAGCCCCTAGTACACCACCTGGCAACATGATATTCGATCCTATCCGACAAAGTCTGCCCGACTCGACGAGCATGCTTGCTCCAGCTTATCCCCAGCCCAACATTTCGGCTGTGAGGCATTCATCTCGTCCGACAATGCCCCGCCGAACTTCGAATCTGTCAGCGGCAAGCGCCCAAACGCGGCCCACTGTCCAGTTTGATAGAGTGCCTGAGGATAGGGAAACGAACGACTTTTATCCTGGCACTGGTTTCACGCCTGCAAGCCAGACGGCAAATGGTTACAACACCTACAGTGTCTCTCCAACAGCAATGACAGAAAATGGAGTGAATCCAGCCACGACGCTCTCAGGAGCAAACGCCATGTATTTTGGTCAAAACAGCTTCCCATACGCGATGCCGTGGGGTGCTTCTATGGGAAGCATGGACGGCATCACTTTTGACAGTCAAGACATCGACATTGCTGCTCTCGGTCTACAGCAATCAGACATGATGGGCCCTTGGTTAGAGTACATACCCACAGATGTGCTGGGACTGTTTGAGAATCAGCATCCACACATGGGCCAAGGTAGCCAGTGATTTATTCGTTTTGGTCCGAGTGTGTTGTAAATACGCATGACAGCATAAAGGCGCCTGTTGGGATATAGGATTTGGCGTTTGTGACAAGGGCAAATAGGGTTACTACTCGTACGTATAAAGATATCATGAGTTTGGGCTTGGCGTAGTGGGTGCATACAAACGCATAAATAATAATTTCTAAACCTCGTGTCTCTTGCTTACTGGCATGTGCATATTGATGATTCGCCGCTCAGAGTGGTGAACAATGCGTTGATAAATTGGGTATACGGTGGAAAGAAACTTGGATAATCTCACCACCCTAGACTCAATCACTCGCATATTCCAAAAAAAAAAAAAAAAAAAGGAAATACACATATGTCTATACTAGTTATACAAAGACTGCCCGTCTACAACTTCGCCTTGTTCTCCTTGAGCCACTGCTCATACCAAACCTTTCCAAACTCCTGCCTCTCGCCCTCTCTCTCCTGCGCTTCGTCAAACCTCTTCGAATGCGCCTCCATGGTAGGACCCTTCATAAACTCAACCAACCCCGCATACATCTCCATCTTGAGCACGCCATACACGCCCGACTTGCTCTTGTCGACAAGCTCCTTCTCCTCGATAAAGCGGAGCAGGTCCTCGAGCCCCTTTGGCGCAAGACCATCGGCTATACCCGCCGCAACGGCGTCCTCGCCTGTGAAGCGCTTGGCTTCGAGGACGAGGCTCCGGTAAACGGGATGGGAGAACTTGGTGCGGAAGAGCGCGGACATGGCTGGCTTGAGTGGCGCGCCAAAGATGAGCTCGTTGAGGCAGAGGTAGCCGCGTGGAGATGGCGCGAGACGGTAGTCGTGGGCTGTGGCGAGCATGAGGCCGCCTGCAAAGGTGTGACCGTTCATGAGAGCCACCGTAGGCATAGGGTATCTACGTCGGTTAGCACGAGACTAGCGCACTTGCAGTGAAGACGTACGTGAGGAAGCGGTTCCAGACATCGTACAACAAAGGCCAGAAGCCCTCTGTACCAAAGGCATGTTCAAGGTCAAGACCATTGCTGTAGAACTTTGGTATTCCAGAGGTGGTCGCCACAACTCCGTGGGGATAACCAAACTCAATAATGTCGAGAGCGTTGAGGATGGTTTTGAGGACCGGGGTCGTGAGGCGATTGTCCGGGGGTGATGTAAGAGTCAAGAGGTAGACTCTGGGTGAGGGCTCGGTGCATGTGAGGGTGCCGCCTGGATGGTTGGCGCATTGGGCGATGGGGAGGGCGAAGAGTGAAGAGGACATTTTGGGAGAGCTAAAGTGGATGAATGAAGTGAGAGTGAGAGAGAGAGAGGGCGGTATATCTTGTATAAGAGAGAGAGAGAGAGAGAGATGGGCGTGGAGTTGGAGGGAGTGTGGACCAAGTGAATACCTCGGCTCATGGATTTAGATAGGAGATAGAGGTTGGTTGAGCTGGGGGTTAGTAGACTTGGGACTTGTCTTGAGATAGATAATAGATACGCGGACCATGACATGATGGGTCGAATATTCCTTGATGCTCAGTATAAACACAAGAGTCATTGACCCATGCCCCCTCTGTCTGATCTATTGTTTCTATCGTGGCCTGCATGTGAACGATATCAATCGAAATCCGGGGTAGGTACCTTGGCTAGGTACCTCGGGCATGATGAAGCAGCCCCACTTCTCATGACGGGTACGTACTCTATTCACATGCCCCAGCTTGTACATACCTAAGGTATCTTCAAAGCTCCTCCTCCTAAACAACCCCCACTAAACGATTCTTTACCTACAACAACACCCAGAAGAGTGCAAACATGGCTTCAGACGCCAAAGACACGGACAAAGGCTCAATCGTCTTCTTCCATCCTGACCTTGGT
This sequence comes from Fusarium sp. NRRL 66182, assembly GCA_013266265.1. Classification (NCBI taxonomy): domain Eukaryota; kingdom Fungi; phylum Ascomycota; class Sordariomycetes; order Hypocreales; family Nectriaceae; genus Fusarium; species Fusarium sp. NRRL 66182. The sequence goes on from JABFAK010000440.1 coordinate 27,956, forward strand.
ATTGGCGGCGCCGAGCGACTCGTTGTTGACGCTGCTGTTGGTCTTCAAGAGCGCGGCCATCGTGTGGTGATATTTACGAATCACTGTGACCCCAAGCACTGCTTTGACGAGTGTCGCGATGGTATCCATCTCCCATGATCAACAAGTCAACATATATGAATTATATGAATGCTAACCGACATCGCTAATTCTAGGAACCCTCGACGTTCGCGTTCGTGGCCACTGGCTCATCCCCATGTCCATTCTCTCCCGCCTCACTATCCTCTGCGCCATCCTTCGTCACGTCCACCTCCTCGTCCACATTGCTCTGACAGGCGAACTCCACGCTCTCCGACCTCGCGCTTTCATCGTCGACCAGCTCTCGGCCGGCCTACCACTACTGCGCTACATCGCTCCCGCCGCACCGATCCTCTTCTACTGCCATTTCCCCGACCTTCTCCTCGCGCAGGGTCGCGAATCTACGCTGAAACGCCTCTACCGTCGCCCGTTCGACTGGCTTGAAGAATGGACCATGGGGTTCGCAAGCGCTGTTGCTGTCAATTCGGGGTTTACAAAGGGTGTGGTCGAGAGGACGTGGCCGCAGCTCAAGAGACGCACCGAGACAAAGGTGGTATATCCTTGCGTCGACACCCAAGCAAAGGAAAAGGATCAAGTGAACGATACTCCGTTTCATGGGGACAAGGTCATCCTGAGTATCAATCGCTTCGAAAGGAAAAAGGATATTGGCCTTGCGATCAAGGCTTTTGCTGCCATTCCTGAAGCCGAGCGCAGAGGCTGTCGACTCATCCTCGCAGGTATTTTCTACCGTCACAAATCTACCACTCACACAAGACTAAAGCACTATTAGGCGGTTACGATCCTCGCGTCTCCGAAAACGTTCAGTACCACTCCGAGCTGGAAACCCTCGCCTCCTCCCACTCTCTCGACCACCTCACCGCAAAGACTCTCATAACCGCCCTATCAGCACCCGCCAGCGTCCCCGTTCTCTTCCTCCTCTCTATTCCAAACTCCCTCAAAGCCGCACTCCTGCGCTCCGCACGCATCCTTCTATACACACCCGCCAACGAGCACTTTGGCATCGTGCCCCTCGAGGCTATGCTTGCCCGTACGCCCGTGGTAGCCGCTGACTCTGGCGGTCCGGTCGAGACTATCGTTGATGGGGAAACGGGATGGCTGCGATCGCCAGAAGATGTGAATGCTTGGGCAGAAGTCGTCCGTGGTGCGTTGAAGCTCAGCGATGCTGAGGTACAGGCTATGGGCGACAAGGGTGCTGCGAGGGTAAAGGACTTGTTTGGAAGAGAGCAGATGGCCAAGCGACTCGACGACATCGTCGACGACATGGTCGCTAGAAAACCCCCCGTGTCCGCTACACGGACTGTTATCAACGCAGCCGCGGCCTTGTGCGTATGTGTTTTTGGACTGGTAGCTTCAGCGATGCTAGCCCGTAGAGGAACGCAAGCTGAATCCCCAGAATTCGCAGCTTAGAGTGCGTCACGTTGTACAGAATAGATTCAGTATAATCAAGAGATCATAGACAAAAAGGCACACATGTCGCTGATCATAAAATGTTATAATCAACCTCAAGCGCAAGAGGGCAATTGTTATCCAATACACTCAGCAGCCTGTGCAGATCCAAAGTTGGACAGATTCAATTCGCTGCCGATTATCATTGCCTTGTGCTCAGCAGCCGACAGCTACCCATCAGTCAAGATTTGAACAATACGAAAGCGAAATAGTTCCTCCCTATCTATGCTCATGCACCTTGGGCTCCCTCAAGATGGCCACCATGTATAACCCAGCAGTAAAATGCAAGGATTCATTCTTTGTCCTCCAGCTCCGATATATAAAACAATGTGTCCATGTACATAGAACTGACTTCCAGCGACAGTAGTAGGTGTGTCCCTCATTCGACATGTCCTCATCCCATACTCATCTCCTTCATGACCCATCATTATACTCATTCCTCATCCATCATCTTCAGTCCCGCCCACAGACTACCGCCCCGTGTCCCAATGTTAACAATATGGGTGTAAACATGTAAAAGCAAGTGAACCACCCATGATATACCGCAAATAGCAATGCAGTGAACTCCCTCTCTGGGATAGCAGTAACGGTCTAATAACAAGATAGGAAAAAAACACCATATGTAATCCCAGGCCCCGTATATATAAGAGGGCCGAATGCTGCCAAAAATGTTTCTCCAGGTGAACAACTTCAGATGCAACTCAGCCCATAAAAAACAAGGCTCGATGCTGACAAAGTATGTGATAAGAAGAAGAGATAGGTAAATCTTGCCAGAGTGGGGAAGGGTATCATGTCTCATATAGCGACGTCCCCTCGTCACCGTATGTAGAAGTCGGCACCTTTTTGGCGGTCTCGGTGCTTGCAATACTGATATTGGTATCACGCCTTCGGGGGTTGCACGCGGCAGGTCGTGATGTAGGTTGAGTTGGCTTCTTCTTCGCCTTTGCCATGAGCAGTATCCCATCATCGCTGCCGTCGTCTTCAAAGTCGTCCTCCACAGGTCGTGCAACAGGAGTGCTCGTTACCGAGTCTCGCGCACCCCCTTCAAGGTGTACGGCAAGAGATCCACTGTCCATAGCAGGAGGATGGCCAAAAACTTGCTCGATAGGGAAGCCAGCAGCAGATTCTTTACTAAAGGCGGGTGGCGTAAGACTGTCGGTAGTCTCGAGGAGATTAGGGTGAGCGCTCACAATGCCTGGTTTGCACAGGAGCTCTGCTTCCATATCGGCTGACACGGAGCTGGCACCACTGAGGAGAGCTGGTAAGGAGGGATCAGACTGGAATGCCAGCATTCGCTCCGATGTGCTGCCAGTAGAAGCGTGCGCCGAAACAGGACTGGTGACCTCGCTCGGGCTAGTCGAAGGCGTACCCAAAGCTTCCATAGATTCAATACTTGACGACTTGGTAGTGGGCATTGTATCTGCGCGAGGGAGATGATCATCTCGAGTCCACTCCTCCTGTATAGGTGAGGGAGGGCAGGAGAGACTGACGGGCTCGACCTTGGACCGGTCAATTCTTCGCAAGTAGAGCTCTTCCGAGTGACGTGAAGGCGAAGTTCTGGTGACCGGAGCGCTGTCCATTCTTTGGATAGGCCGAGGTCGCATCTTGTAGGCGTGTGTTTCGCCATGATTCGAGTCTGAATGGGTCCGGTTATGCTGAGAACCGGCAGCGGCGGCAGCAAATGACGAGGAGAGCAGGGATGTTTCAAGACGTATTTGCTGTGTGCCTTTGCCAAAATCTACAGATTTGACAGCAGACCGTCCATGGCGAGGAGGCGCCTGAACGCTGCCGGGGGCCACTGTGGTGGTCACGCCCACCTTGGGTTCAGCACGCTTGTCGGCGCTTGAGAAGAGACCACGATCAACCGACTTTGAACGCGAGCTGTCATCCATCAAGTCCATATCACGAGTCTTGCGGGACGTCTCGGCTTCGTAATCATGTTGCCCATCCGATTGGCATGCGAAATTGGGTGTGTTGGGTATAGTCTGCGAGGTGGGCGCGGAAGGGGTGAGCTGTAGAAAGGGATGGCTGAGTTTTCCGCTGCCATGGCTATGGGCATGACGGTGGAATGGCCACAGGGAGGCGGCCGAGTGGGACTTCTCAGGTTCTCGAGTCGTCTCGCTTTCGCTGTGGGCGTGGGCATGTCCCCGTACTACACCAGCCTCGGGTAGAACGGTGGCCAGAGGGTCGTAGATGACGGATTCGGGCTGCGGGCTGACTGTTTGGCTGACGGAAAGAGGATGCTCTGGCGACGCGGCAGCATCTCGCATCGCATTGGCAAAGTAGTCGTCAGCGCGAAGGCTCTTGCGTCGGCTATCACGGTCTCGCTGCTGAGGAGTTGGAGGACCGTTGTTATACATGCTCATGTTGTCACCGGCGGAGCTAGCGGCACTACTGTTGGCTCGACGTCGCGTTTTGCTATCACTTCGTTCCACCAGGGGGTGCATTACCTTACCCACGGCCTTCTTAACCGCCGAGCGTGCTCGCTCAAGAAATGTAAGAGGTACAACAGCAGACGACATCTCCCTCTCATCCACTTGGATCTTGCGGCCGGACGAGGGTCGAGCGGGGTCGGTGTCGTCGAGCCAGCCGATGGGATTCGGGATATCCTGGACCACCCAGGGATGACGTTTAATGTCTCGTAGTCGAATGCGCTTTTCGGGGTTCTTGGTGAGCATTTGGCGCAAGAGATCAATGAGTAGGTTGTCGACCTCCTCATAGACCAGGTCGTTATCATCGCGGTAGGGATACATGTTCTGCCGCTTGTAGAGAGATGTAGCTGCTGGTGATGTTGATGGATGAACAGGCAACAAGCGGCGCTTGGGAATATACACCTCCTCCGTAGCGATCTTGCGGAACATTTGGAATTCATCCTCGGCGAGGAAAGGAATTCGAGCATAAACCAAGCAATAGAGTGTTACACCAAGAGACCAAACATCTATCTGTTCAGAAACCTTGGGCTGCTCCTTGTCCAGCTCGGTATAGCACAGCTCGGGGGCAAAAAAGGCAGGTGTGCCAACCGTCTTGGCGAGTTCAAGATCGTCGTCGAAGTCTTTAGCCTCGGATTCGGATACTGTGTCGTCGGATTCACCATCGCGGATGGGCCGACCAAAGTAGGAAACGCCAAAATCAGAGATCTTGACACGATGATCCTTGCTCCACAAAAGGTTCGCTGGCTTGATGTCACGATGAACAACACCTTGGTAATGCAGGTATTCTAGTCCCAGGACAGTATCCCTGAAGGTGGAGCGAGCTTGAACGAAAGTAAAGCATGGGACGTAGGAAAAGTCATCGGAGAAGGGGTCATGTTGTTGAAGGGGGTTGAAATCGACAGATGACATGTGTGAGATGATCGAGTCGGCCATACTGGGGGAGCGGCCACGGAAGCCCTCATCAACATAAGGACCGTACATGGTTCCATCTAAAGCAGTGCTTGAGGTGGGATTTGATCGAAGTCCGGCGGGAGTTTCCATGTCATCCTCCCAATCGAGGAACTCATCGGGGTCTTCCACAGCGCGGGTCGAAGAAACGATAGAGCGTGATCGTGAGTGCGTCCTTGATTCTTCGCGAGATGTCTGGCGTGAGGTAGGTCGCGATGGTGCCCCGTCACTGATTGCGAAATCCTGCATCGACGATATGCGAGACTGGCTTCCTAGACTGCTGCTAGGCTCATCGGCTCCACCGTTTTCGAAGCTCCAGTAGTTCATTTGGTAATTCTGTGCCATCCTGGCTCGCTTCATCTGCTTGATAGCTTGGCGGTGCTCAAGTATTCGTTCGTAACGGTCCTCTTCAGGGGTCGGGAGCTCGCCTCGCATCTCACGCTCGATGCGTCGTCGTTCGAACAGGCAGATATGAGGAAGGCCTTTCTTGCGCCACACGACTTCGCCAAGCTCGACGTGCTCGAGAACCATGTAGATCTTTTTCAGTTCGGGATCGTCGATGACCTCGAGAAGGGCGACAACGTTGGGGTGGCGGATCTTCTTCAGGATGGCGATTTCCTTCTTCGTCTTGTCTTGAGGAGACTTTGCCGTAACTTTGCCCAAACGCCGCTTCTTAGAAAAGCGTGGAATGATCTTGATAGCGACATTATCGCCTGTCTCGAGATTGCGAGCCAGCTTGACTTTGCCGTGCATGCCACGGCCGATTTCTTCGATCACCTCATACTGGTTGATGAGTTTCCGGCCAGTAGCGGTATCTGAATCAATGAGAGCCTTGTGCGTCCTGTGATTGACAAATGAGTTAGTGTCTGATAAGTGAAACAGCCCATGCCAGGCTCCCTGGCCACTTCCCCCGCCCCAGGCTAGCAAATTCGAGCTCGAGCGGGACAGGCGACACCACAAAACTACAAGAGGATAATCCCACGACAATTGAAAGAGCTTACTCTCTGACTTTGTGCATCTGCAGCGGATGCAGGAGAGGACTTTGTGCATAGTTCGGCGGCGTGTTGTTCTCAGAGACGGAAGTGACGAGGTTTTGTCGTGAGCCGGATGGGCTGAATAGACCTGGAGAGGACATTGGAGTACTGTTGGCCGTCCTCAAGGGCATGGAAGAAGACGAGGGGAGATGCGTGTGTAACGGCGGTGTCCCGCGGGTCGTCGTCGAGAGGGAGGTGGGCGACTGTTGCTGCGACAGCGACTTGTGGTGATGGCGGTGGGCGTGGTGGTAATGGTGATGAGGTTGGTGGTATTGTGAGGGATCCATGGCGGGCGAGATTGATATAGCGACCTTTGTCGCCTCGACATGCTGAAGGGGAGCGCAGATGGCTCGCAAAGGCGGGCCTTGAAGTCACAACAGATGTGACGAGGAATCTATAGTGCCATTGTCGCGTACACAAAGCAGAGTAGAGCAGCGAGAATCGAGGCCAAGGATCGGAAGGCGGGAAGTCAAACGGGTTGAAGCAAAAGGATAAGGACGAGGACGAGGACGAGGACAAGAGATTTGATGAGAGAGAAAGTCAAGATGGTCAAATAGCCTAGACAAAAGAGTAGAGCGAGTGGAGCAGCGTAATGAGAGAGAGAACAAGTCTTGTATTTTGGGGGGTGGGTATTTTTCTAGCTGGTGTTGGACCTGGTTTGGCCTGGTTGGTGATGTGTGAAGGTGGGTACATGGACGAGCGAGTGGAGGGTCTTCTCCAAGAGGGAAGCACAGTGTCTGTCGATTTTGACCTCGAACGTCTCTCAGAGTGTTAGTGGCGACTGATAGAGGAGGAAGGGTATGTAAGAATACTTGACCGGCCCTGACAGTGAATTTGTATGAGGTGACCGTCCAAGTTTTCTTGCACCCCAAGGAAGACTCTCCCGTAGTCGCACTCCATCAAGATAGTGACCACAAGGCAAAGTCTCCACAGTGCGAAGACATATTGTCTGTGCTCTAACCCATGCATCGCGCCATGATTCCCCTTCTTCTGCCCTCTCAAGAGACCGACACACAAGAGATGCCTTTCTTTCTTTCTATCCACACCACCCAAGATAGCAGTGCTCTCACCCCTCCTTCCTATCCACTCGAGCGACAATCCATGGTCGCCAAAAAAACACAACACAACACACACACACAGACAATCTTGTCCGATTCCGCTGGCTGGCTGGCTGGCTGAGGATTCGTTGTCCCCAGCAAAAAATTAAAAGTTACAGTCAACACGACAAGCAGTCATCGACATTGATAGCGTCGGTTGGGATCGGTCACGGCGCAGCCTAACAATATCAGGTACCAGTCATCATGTGTTAGGTACCGCCTATCTATCAACGTCTCTCACTCTCTCAAGACGTGCGAGTGCTATCTGCACGCCCTGACCGCTGCCATTCTCACTCTTTCTGTGACAACGATGTCCGCTACTACGGAGTTTGACCGGCCGCGCTCAAGGGTCGGATTCCCCTGCTGGTTCGTCCACCAGCTCCGTTCCCACACGCGTTGTTGCCGTCGCCGTCGCCGCCTCCGTTGAGTAGTAATCTGCTTCGTAAAATAAAATAAAAAAGTATAGATGAAGTTATCTTGAAACCTATCTCACCAAGCGATGCAATTTCTCAACATCGGGTCAGGGCTGATGGAAGCGAGGCTCCGAGCTCGCTCAACGAACAAGGGATCACACAGGGAACACAAGCACTGGGCGACTTGTGGCCTTGTCCAGAAAAGTCTTGGCAACGCTTGGGCTTGACGATTTGCAGTGTGCTATGCAGTGTGGTGCTGCAGTACTGGAGTGACACGGTAAGGAGATTGACATTGGGTGAAAAAAAACCCGGTTTGTTCATCAAGATCCCTAGCGCATGATGGGTGACCAACATGCGGTATTAACCTCGGAGATGCTTGCTGCGGTTGAATCAAACCTGGTGGTGATGAGGCTCGCTACGCTACCTGAACATGCTCTCACGAATCGAGAAGTGATGGGTTGTTGAAGTCGTCGTCGAGGACTGACGCAATGGAGACAAGCCAGGGAACTCGAGCAGGCCAGTTAAGCGATTGCGGGTCGTAGTGCGGGAGGTGGTAATGTTGTAGAAGAAGTGGACTCGGGAGATACCTGATCTGATCATCTCGCTAGCCAATGGTTCATACTGTAAAGCCGTGCCTTTGTGTTAGACTGCGGGCGTTGTGCCATACCCAAAGAGATGGAAGATGCTGCCCAGGCATACTGTACACGCACCGTCCTCGAACCGTACAAGACCATGTATTCTTTTTATCAGTGGAGCAGCGTTTCGTTGGAGACGGGAACTTTAGCTCACGGTACCTTGCCAGGCCATCCATGGTGATGCACCAGTCGAACTATCAACGTCTTGGAAGAATCCATGAATCTCTGTGAATTACGAGTTTCCATTCGGTTCCTCGAGAGCATCAATCGGGAGAGTGCTGTAGTATCGGCGTCACAGTATAGGATTCCGCTTCTCATCATGATCCAGCAGCTAAAAGGTCGGCTACAGCTGAATCCATGAAATGATAAGATAACAACACAACGAGATCAATGGACGAATCAATGAGCAATACCAAGTCAGCGAGCCAATGGTTGTTCACCATTTTCTCGACTCACCACACTCGTTCGCGTTGGGGTGTGGTTTGGTGGCTTGGCCAGGCCTTGTTGTCTCTTGTCGGTCCCATTTCGCTGGGGCGTTCGGCATTCCCCTGTCGCAGCCCGATAAGATTGATTTGCTTGCGTCTGTGAATGCAGGTTCATTCTTTTCTTTTCTTTTTTCATCTTGGTGCTGTAGCAATTTGGAACGTCTTGGCTTTGGGCTATGTCTTGCCTTATCGTACTTGGAACCAATAAAGAGAATCGCAAGGGACTCGTTCCAGCGTTTTGCTTTGACGGGACTTGTCCTCGCCCGCCGGCCATCTTTCTGCGCCGCCGCCCTAGACGCCGCCGTCTGCGTCACAGTCTGCAGGACCAAAGCCAATTGATTCAGGTCCCCCATCTGCAAGGATACTCGAGGGGACTGTGTTTTTCGCTCTCGCTTGCTATGATCTGTATAATTGCGTCTCTCTCTTGGCTTCTGCCATATGATGCATCAACAAGAAACGGCTTCTGCTCGCGTGCTCTACCAGTATTTGCAAAATCAACAGCGCTTAGCCTTCAACTACAGTAACCTTTATTATATCCCGAACTATATCCAAGTCTTGTTATTGCGTCGCTTAGTATAAACTTTGAAATAATCATGAACAACGGTTTATGACATGTCAAAAGTTTTGGATGGTCGTACATAATTGTGCTGCGTAGGTAGTACTACGTTTTCGAATGACATGTGGTTGCCAAGAACAATCGTTTAGAGTCCCGTCTAGACGGAGATGGTAGACCTCACCTTTTATTAGAGCGTATGCACAGCGACAGTTCGTCGTGTCGATCAAAGTCGGCAATTGGTACATGCCCCTTTTATTTCCAACCGCAAGCCAGTCTCGAGTCCATCTCGAGTTTGATGTTGGATAGTTTGCCAGGTGTCTTGAATCACATGCATTGTTGGAATGAATGCGTCGATACTATGCAGATATCCATCCCTACTATGTTAAGGGGTTTTATCTCCTTGTTTGAACCAATGACTTCTTTTGTTTCTAGTCTACGGTACGGTAGGTACAGTAGTTCAACTTATTGGTAACTGACTCGCCACGATGGCTTCTCGTTCGAGTTTCACTCCCTCACAAACATGATGCTTGTTCTGCCATTACCCTGTCATTTTAGCGTCTTCTTCTTGCCTGCGCTTTGCTGTACCGGTATTTATCTGCATGCAGCTGTACAAGGCCGGCGTCCGGTCCCCGCCGGTCTTTTCCTCCGCGTTCGTTCGTTCCATGCACCCTAGCACATAGTCCGTCTGTACCTAAAAGGTAGTGGAAAGAAAAGTCGAGGTACGGTAGGTACATAGCTGGGTAGCTAGCTATAGCAGCAAATCATCAATTCTGATTTAAACTTGGCAGTTGTTATCAGAGTTTGAGATGGTCATGTTCAATCCCTTTATTGTTTTGAAGAAATGAAGATGAGGAAATTTCTTGATCTTATACACAGTACCACGTCTTTCAGATGCATGCTCGTTTGATTGCGTACCTGACTGTTCCCTGCACTTTCCCCCGCCACGCTACGGAAGTCTACATCCCACTTTTTATCTTCATCTACTGTTTCTCCAAGTTCATCCTCCAGACCAGATCCAGACCCCGAGTAACAGGCAATGTCACGATACCGCCCAAAGCCCGAGCAAGATGTCCTAGCTCGTTGGCCAGATCCCGAGCCCCGAGAGTCGCATTCTTGCACCCTGCGACGAGGGTCTTGCCTAATCCGAATCCATCGTGACAACGAGCTAACGAGCTAACAAGCTACCGATTTATTAAATGACCGCCAGAGCCTACGACGATAAACATCCATGCAATCACCATTGGTTAAAGCTGGGCCGGGCTGGGCTTGTCTACAACAGGTGCCAGAACCAACTGAAACAACAATAACGCGCCGGCCTCATAGTGAAATGCTAATCCAGCTTCGGTGTGGATGGCAAATCCGTCTCTGCGATCATCACCTTCCTAGCAAGAGCTGCATTTCTCTTGTCTCAGAACGCCATGCAAGAAGCAGGGGCTTTTTAATGGGCAGATGATTAAGGGTACTCGGCTGGAATTCTGAAGCGGCATTAGCATTTCCTCGAGATACCCTCCCGAAGTGTGTTGAAACTCATGTCCTCGAGACTGCACAAATATACTACCCGGTAGCCTGAGCAGTTCCAAAGTCAAACATTAGCAGGGGGTTTCAACGCCTTGTTCACAGACTCTTCCCGTCTGTAACAAATAGATACATACTTTTTGTCCAGGATGCTCAACTTTGTAACTACCTGTCGACAACTGCAGTCTCATTCGCAGCTAAAGATGGCCTCATTCAAACACAGAACCCTTGGAGGTCAGCCGTTACCTATTACGCAGTTCTCCCCGCAAGCAAGCAAGAAAAAGAGACAGACAGACAGACAGACAGACAGACAGACAGACAGACACCGCATGTTCCGGATGGAATGAGACAAGGTCCTAAAAAGTCCATACTCCCTACAGAATATGAATTTTCGTGGCTCCGGACCTGAACACCACTTTCGCAACCACCACGACAGGACATCTGCCCAGCACCGGCCCGGCTCGGACAATGAACGGAGTATCGAGCAGACCCATGGACGGCCGACAGACCCCTGACCGAGCTCCGTTGGCTAGCTTAACAGGGAGTTGAGGTAGGGTATGGGAATAACCAGCCAACCTGCCAACCTCCCTGTTCTTGGCTTTGGATATCACCATTATCCACCATTACTTCTGTGACTCTGTCCCCTGGCGCTCCCAGGTTCTTCACGTTGCATGTCACTATGCTGCAAGATGATACATATGCTGGTGCCAGCCTAGGTCTCGATCTGAGGCGTTGCATTGCTTTACAAGGGTTGAACTTGAGGAGGTACCTGCAGAGGGGCAGAGTCTGTGATAGCTGAACCTCATCTGCCATTTTATCACCTCCTCTTACAACCAACTTCGGAACATGTTCTACTGCATATGGACAACAAAATTGCATATTTCAAAGCCGACGGCTGGTATTAGCCCGGCGGGAATATGCTTAAACTCTCAAAGCCTTGATTGCGGCAAGTCTTTAGTGCGGGATGGACTGTCGACAGTGGGGTGGTGCCCGCTTTGACGATGGCTTGATGGAGTTGTAGCCCGCGCCGCTCATCCCTGTCTGTCTGTCTGTCTGTCTATCCACTGAGACCAGGGAGGAAATCATGTCTACTGCGTACGTATATGTTCAGCTGTTATGGTTGCTGGCCTCGAGACCATGGCAATGCAAGCTGAGTTTACAGAGAACCAAAATACACTTTTCAACGCAAGAGTTCAAAGGCCACCAATCAGTCGGTGGCCACACGCCAGCCATTATTCAGGTAGCACCACCACCCGTTCCAGATCTGTCTACTATGCTGTACAATCCACAGCTACACCATGGCGCTTCGAGTTCCTGCATCCAACGTGGCGGCTGTTGACTGATCTGAACATGGCCATCGAACAATCGGCTCGCAGTCGGCAGACGAATCAACATGTAGACCCTGCCTGCATTGCATGGGCACATCACGCTATCTGGGTATCACTTACGTCTGATTTCCCAGCGCATTCTTTTTGCTCTGCACTTCTTCGAGGTTACTAACGCTAGGACGATATGATGATACACATCAAGGACAAGCCAATCCAAGAGCTTTCCAGCATGCAGAAACTTTCCAGATACGGATACAATGCCAGAGGATCTCATAAGCCGTGTCGTCGATCTTTGGGTACCCTACCCAGGTACCGTCCCTGAAAACGGTTGTCCCGCCGTAAGCGACGGTGCAACGGTGTCTTCACATTCCTTTCGTCATGATTTTGATAGCAAATTTTGGAGCGTTACATTATTCAACAGGAAAGGTCGGAAAGGGAAGAATCATTTCGATACAGCGGATGAATGACTCGTCGGGCTTGGCCATTAGCAAAACCATAGCATACATACAGTGGTTCTGCGGCTATCTTACGCACCTACCCTCGAAACACAGAAGCACAAAGTGATGTGCGCGTTTTCAATTGGGGAGATTTTACCTTGTCATATCTGACAAGGTCAATAGTTTACTCTACCCCGTCCCAGCAGGTGCAAGTCAGCTTTGGCGTTATAACGCCTCTCTCCCATAATAAGCAATCAGACAATGACCGACACACACAAAGCTTGGTACAACCCAACACGTTGAAATCGCTTGTCGTCCTACTGTTGAGGGCCGGTTGTTCGAACCCCCCCCCCCTCATTTATTCTCGGCAATTGGATGATAATATATCAATATGCTGCTTGCTCTGAAAAAGGAATTATGAGCAACACCGCGCATGGATTCTGGCCTGCTGTTGCACGTTACTCATGTCGACATATCCCGCCCGACACAGAATATGATTCATCACATCTTCAGGCTCCGGCAGAGTCTGGGCCTTTATAATTCAAAGTGAAGATGAGTGAGTGCTCTGCTCTGAGCCATGCTGCTGACGTTTCTGTTGCAACAACCCCTGGCAGAGATGTGTCGAGATGGTGCTCTCCAGAGTGCACTGTGAGGGACTTAATCTCGTTGTACTCTTTGCAGATGCTACGCTACATACTCACCCCTGCGCGTAGGTAGGCCAGGTTGGTTGATTTCGATGGCCGAACCCAACTACCCCTCCTGTCCTCCTACCCTCCCCCAGGAACTGGAGCTGCAAATAGATCTTCAGATCCAGCAGCACACGGCAACCAAGTTTACAAGATGGCACTAATTCCCCGGAGAGGCTTCTCCATAAGTTAAGCGCCAAATGTTAGGCTCCACGCCGTCTCTCGAAGCAGAAGGGGGAATTTCTGCCATTGGCTGAACGATAATGGCCGCTGCCGATGATGCGTGTATTGGCTGAAGATTTTGAGAAATGTCTCGGTTGGCATCAAGATTACCAGGATGCCCTCTAACGCAGCGGGCCGCCGAGCTAATTGATGGCGACAGCTCTGTTTTTGTCACTGAAGCTATCGAGTTTTTAGTGATTCTGGGTCACGATGACTGGTTTACGCCAAGATCCGAAGTGTTCACTTGATATATTTCTCTGAGGTAGTCGCTCAGGGGTCCCGTTGATGAGCGTCTAGGTGCGAGGAATGCCACATTCACAATGCAACCAGGGACGGGGATTTGGAGATAAAAAGCAACAAAAAAACAAAACAGTTTCACTAATCACTACGTGCCCAAGCACTCTGTGTGGGAAGAGCCAAAACTTGGTATTTGCGGAGAAGACCTTCAAGGACCCAGCAACCCTGGCATGTATCAGACTGTGCCGTACAGTAAACTACACTACCGACACTCCGCGACGTGAGACGGGCTCGGGCCCTTAACCCCGAGATCTGATAAGGAGAGACAATCAATCATATTACCATTTGGCTTACACGATAAGACTGTCAACCGCTTCTTCCGACAAAGTATTATAAACAAGGCCAAACTTGAGCGTCATCATGGCTTGTCGTTGGATGCAAAAAGTGCGGGTTGTTTATTGGGCCTGACCTGACCTGACCTGACCTGACCTGGGGTACATAGGCTCATGCACGACATGATCGCTTTTGTGGGTGATGTGATGGGCAATGGGGAACATGCATCCGCATACTCCGTCCTGTTCTTGGTGGTGTGGAGAGCTCAAGCTCAAGCACAAGCACAAGCGCAAGCACGCACCGCACGTCGAGGCATGTCTCAGTCACCAACGTCAAGATGATGTCGGTTTGGCAGTGGAGGGTTATTAATTCCCTGCCTACCCTGGGCCAGGGCCGAGGGGTTTGGGAATGGTGGATGGTCCCATGAGGGCTGTGTTGATACGAATGCGGATGTTTGTCAGTCAAGGGTCGCAGTTGATTAAATGGATGGTGAGACAGGCAAACAAACGAGCCTGCTGTAGAACTAGCGGTCCGTGTGTTTTCCAGATAGGGACGCTGTGGCTAACATGTTGCTGACATGGCTTACACGCGCTTCGTTCCCAGTTCCAGGCCAGCGGATTCCTATTCTCAGTCACGACTTGGCGCAGCCTCTTCAACATCCAATATCTGAACGGTCCTGGTTATTGCACTGCCTCTTGGATCCCAGGTAATCGATCAACAAGGCCCCAGCTATCGCTGCCAAGTACAGAGCCACAGCAACTGCCAGAGATCTTCGACGCATGTCTCGGAGGCTGCATTCCCGGACACTCCATCTCGAGATAGCGAAACCCTCCTTCTGTCTGCCGTCTCGTACGGGTGTCGTCCTTACTTTTACAAATCCGGGTATTCAACAATTCCAACGTTGCAACCCCATGAACCTTCCAGGCCTTGCCTCTTCGCCTTTGCGCAATGCGTGATCCGATCCCAGCATCTCCGCTAGATGTCTCACTCTCTTCACCACAAGAGCAATTGTTGGGCTTAGTACAGGAGCCACACGGGCCTTTATTGATGATATCCAGCCAGTCATATTGCGCTATCTGAACAGTGCGCCAGATGTGAGAGCAAGGCAGGATAAAGCTTGTCACCTATCACGGCACGGGAGGCTGAAGGAGGTGGTGCTGAGCACAGACTGCACCGCGAGATGCGATGTGTGATGTGTGATGGACCCTTGGTCGGCTGACAAGCCATGTGATGTCCTTAGTTTCCCCCAACTCTCCCGGTAGGCGCCGAAATCCATTCCTTGACTCTGGGGATCAAACATAGCTGGACGAGGTCTGGCCGTGAAGGAGGCAAAGTGCAACGCGTCTTCTGTATCGGAACGCGACGCGCCCGAGGCTCAGCCAGCCTTGCTCCCTACTTTGCTCCGATACGAGCGAAGTGTGTGTCGAGGCATTCACACACAAGAGCGTGCCCGCGTTCACATGCTAGACTAGGCAGTCACCAGATTTATTGGGGACTGGTCTACTGAGTGAGACACAGAAACCAAGGAAAATCATGGAATGCTCAAGCATGAAGTGGTGTATGAAAGGAACATTCAAGGCTGATGATTGCGCGTGTTTGCCTCTCCGACCTCGTATGTATCATGCTGCAGCCTGTTCAGAGAGGACACTATTGCGGAGGCTTTGTAAAGGCGACCCCTAAGACATCGTCCATCCACGGCCCGACCTTTTCCGCATCGTTGTCAGCCATGCCAGCCTGGGCAAGCTGTGCGCTCCAGCTGGATACATTGTAGATGGAGGATGACGCGAGAGCTGACATGTCGACTTCTGTTGCAGGAAATGATGCTCCTTCGACCAAGAACTTGTCAACGACGCCGTGTCTGGCTTCGAAGCGAAGCTTGACCTGCGTTGTTCCGTTAAGTTATCTATCATATATATCTGTGCGTAATAGGGATGGTGCTTACGTTAAAGTCCAGCTGCGGCCGCTCGCGAGGATCTTCAGGATATGGAAAGGATGAGAAGGTGAATCTGGGCGTCTGGCCATAGATCCAGTCCCGGGACTGCAGTTCGTCACATCCCTTGCTGATACTGTCCAGCTCGAGTATCTTGTCGTTGATCTCCTCCTGGACATGGAAGTCGCCGTACATGCGTGCAAACTGTTCCACGACGGCAGCCTCAAGGGCAGCGTTGTCGATACCCACATTTTGAACAGGGCTACGGACGCTGTCGACGCCTCGCGTTTTGATGAAAGGCTCGGCGGGTGAGCGTAGCATGCCCGAGATGTTTTTTAGATTTGGACTGCGAACAAGACAGGTTCCGTGGTGGAGGGACCGCAGACGAGTGAGCTTGTAAGCAGAACCCGAGATCTTGTAGGTTCCGACGGGGTCGTCCGCGACATCCATGACAATGTCATGGCGCTCATTGACACGAGTGTTTGGCTTGCCAAGCGAGGAGAGCGCTCGCACAACCATCTCGGCATGCTTATTACGATCGAAAGCAGCAGGCGGACAGATGACGCTAAAGTTGATGTTTCCTTGGTCGTGGAAGACCGCACCGCCGCCGGAGCGTCGACGGACGAGTTGAACCGGCCCGGCTGTCCAACCTACACTTGCAGGACTGTCACGAAGCTGGGCGAGCCGTCTTAGATTGACCTCCATCCACGGGTTCTGGTTACGGCCAAAGACAATGCAAGGGTCGTTGGTGTAAAGGAACAGAATCGTCGAGTCAGGAGGTGTCTTTTGAA
This sequence comes from Fusarium sp. NRRL 66182, assembly GCA_013266265.1. Lineage (NCBI taxonomy): Eukaryota > Fungi > Ascomycota > Sordariomycetes > Hypocreales > Nectriaceae > Fusarium > Fusarium sp. NRRL 66182. The sequence continues at coordinate 44,559 of JABFAK010000440.1, forward strand.
GGAGATGGTGCTCCGCTGAGAGGTTGATGAAGGGGTCTCGAGACTTTGAGGTATAGACCTGGATCTTGTTTGACGAGTGGGATGCAGCATCTGTGAATTGGCGTCTTGAGATGGCTGATGGTAAGTTCCTGAACATTGCGCATCGAAGGGGGCGATTGAGGAGCAACATAACGATGGACGAGCCAATGGCTAGCTACTGAGTGAATATAGTATTAACAATTAAGAATTAGGGACAACGAAGCAAGAGAATGAGTGAGCAGAGCCAGAATCTCGATGATATTCAAAGCTACGGGATGAGTCGTAGTTGAAGCTATCCAATGAGCAAATAAGGTGAAAAGCATTAGACGTTGTCAGCCTTGCAGACGGAAATTCCCCCCGACTCAGGCCCCACCCCCCGAAGAAGCGCTGAAGCCCAGGGCCCGATAGCGCCCAAGGCACGTTGCGGGCCAGGTTCCAACGGACTGTAGCGGTCCGGTTTGGCAACCTCCCGTCCAGTGAACATGCTGTGCCTTGCAGATGGTGGAAAGCTCCGAGCCTGGGGGAGCGTATGTAGGTGCCCTAGGTAAAGGTTTAAAGAAGAAAAAAAAAAGGAAGAGAGAAAAAGGAGAATAGATTGATAAGCTGATGACTGTTTGTGGGTTGTGCTTTTTTCTATGACGTTTTCTCTGCTAAGAGGCTGTTGGATAAGTACCGTGCTACAGTGGAGACGCCCTGTAGCTGCAGGGGGGAGGAGGCTGGAAAAGTGATTATCCAGGAGTGTTGTTGATGGTCTTGAATCGGACGTCTTGAGTCACAAAAAACAGCTCCGATGTCGCATTGATGCATAGGTAGGCATATGCATATATATCTACCGATGCTTATCTGATTTGATTTATTCTATTTGAATTAATTGATCAATTGAGTCCAATTGCTTGATATTCTCTTGTCTAGCCAATTAGATCCTCAGCAAAAACATCTGGCTGCTTGCCCCTCCCCCGCCTCATCATACACAAAAAAATCGGGCCCGAGATCGGCTTCCACCACAATCCAATTGAGGGCAGCCAAACTACGGTAAACTCTCAACGGCCGCCATCTTTTCTTCCCCCCCCCCCC
>JABFAK010000443.1:0-42916 GCA_013266265.1 Fusarium sp. NRRL 66182
ATTAATATTATTATTATTCTTATAGAAAAGCTAGGATCTTTATTAAAGTTAATATCTTAGCTATAAAAAAAAATAGAAATAGTTTACTGTAGTTATGAAAGCCTAAGTGTGCAAATAGTGGGTTCATGGGACTAAACTAACAATGAGACTATTTTAATACTCCGTAGCTTGAAGTTTATTGTTCAGGTTGTGTCTTTGAGAAGAGAGGGAAACGAGAGCATATTTAAGTTATACCTCAAGACTTTGCTTCCAGTATTATATATGCTGCCGCAACCTCAATCTTTCATTTTGTTAGAGCGGTGAACCGGGATCGCTGGAAAGTTTAGACCAAGTATCTATCGCAAGTATAATTCATAGTAATACGACATGAAAAATTTACTTTCGAGCTAACGATATTTATTCCATATCATGTAGTATTACATGGGTCTTTAAAATGAAACTGTACAAAGTAAATACTCGATCTGTTTAATAATAGTCTCTTGCTTGTATATGAAGTTCATGTAACAACTACCTTCTCAGGGAACATGTATCAATATCAGCTTACTAAGAGCATGGGTAGATATGTCTGTGATGTCGATATTATGCTAGACGCAGTATTCATTTCACGTCGTAAGCAACACCGCTTGATTCATGCCTTGAACCAAGACGAGCCATGGTATGCTAGTTGTGGATAGTGTTTAGTGACTTGATCGTGTAACCATCAAAGGTTCCTAACAGAGTTTCCATCAAGTGGATCGCTTCTAAATATAATTACATAGAATTGAAATTACTGGGCAAAGTTTCAAGTATTTAAGACGACTATCTTTCTCTTGCTACGACACCACTTTTACACATCCTCTCATATCTACTCACCTCACTTGTCTAACCAGTCAGTCTCTTACTACTATTACCAACAAGTAAGCCAAGCAACATACCGCCACAATGGCTTTCATCAAGTCACAACACTAATCTGACATGGAATGTTGTAGACATGAAGCTGTTTGCACTTACAGCCACGGCTTTCGCCATCTTCTCTGCCGCCGAAGCAGCTAAAACCATTGAAATCGGCTGTGAACCTCTCGACATGAAGAACAAGGATCTTTTTGAAAAGATGATGTTAGATCCAAACGCTCGTGTAAAAGCGGATCCGTATCTTTCGACTGGATTTTGGGAAGGATATTGGAAAAGGTGCTGCTATGGACCCATCCACAGTGATTGCAGGAATGTGCTTGTCTTCAAATTCAATAGGCCATACCCTTTTGCAAGCAAAACGAACGTGGCAAACTACGGTGGCAAGCAGTTCAAGTTTATTTGTGCCAAGCATACCTCTCCTAAGCCGGAGGACGAGCCGATATGCAGCTAGAGGGAAAGATGGGAGGTTGCCTTGTCTCGTACATGTATGGCTTGTTTGGAGTCTACTCGTAAGATCTTTGCATGTTATTGCTCGTCACTGATATAATCTCGTTCTACTGGCAAAGCTATATATATATATACATTCATCGAGAATCACGATGGGCTTCCCTTTCGTCTATGTGCCAGGCTAATGTTAGGCATAATGGACCTGATATTTTGATCATGTACCACAAGCTGAGCTCTGTCGTGAGCATTAAATAATGTACAGTATTTGCTTCAATACCGGACACGTTTATTAGTTTGCTATCATTCTTCGAACTGCCACAAGACCGAGTTTTCGCTGAGTTGCAACTACCATGTAGCGGTACCGTGGAATCACGCATAATTATTCAAGTACCGTAAATGTGATCATCCCATATGGTCCCTCTAAACTAACGATACGCTGGTAATGCTGTAAGTCTATCTTCAGACACAGACACAGACACTGATCTAGACACAAACTTCAGACATCTACCGGTCATAAACCTCGAGGTTGACCGAGTTGAGCAGTGCAATAGACTGACGTCGCCACGTATCCTTCTCGACCGTACTGCTCAAATTCCCTCGATACAAGAAATTCTCGGGCGCACCATTTCCCTTTGACGCTCTGTAAAGCGGCCAGGCAGGAATCGGCTTGCCCAGACTCGACATGGCATCTCTCCGCCCCTTCCAGCCGTTCGGGTTCCCAGTCGCGGCAAACTTGACAAAATCTCCAGACATGAGCCGTGCGAGATCACGATACGACTCTGGCAGGCCTTGGAATGGCGGAGTGCGGATCGGGGCATAGCCTGTTCCGTCGAGGTTGACCATGGCGAAAGCGACGTCGACGAAGTGGGTGGCGCCCTGAATGTATGTAGCCCATGCTGGAATAGCATCAAAGCGGTACGAGTAAACAGGCAGCCCCTTGTTTGCCCATACCTCGGCTGTCAGTCTGCGGGGAGCGACCATGTTGATGTCTCCGTAATACGTGGCTGCCCGCCGGAACTGTTCACCATACGGCGGAGGAGGCACCCAATCCGAAGCAAGATTGGGAAGAACCTGGTCTCGACTACGCTCGGGATAGGCCTTTGCAATCGTGTTTGCGAAAGAGCTGTTGATAGGCGGGGAGGATTCCTCAACCGCTCGTATGAACTGAGCAGTTGTGTTGATGCCCTGCTTTGAGAAGCTTGTTCCCTCATCAGTAGTGGCCCCAACGATAACGGGCACCTTGACAAAAGCACCATCCGCTAATTGCTCTGATGCATGTCGAGTGACAAAATCCCCGTCAATTTTGGGGTTCCATCCAGCGAGAGCTGTAGAGTTGAGTGCCTTGTCCAACTGTGCAAAGGGAAGAGATCGTAGACACGCCAAAGAAGAGCAACTCGTGTTCTTTAGCAGTAAACTGTATAGATTCTCTGCCAAGTCGGATTGAGACGCAAGTGGTATCGGCGATCCGCTCTCCAAGATGGTTGCTCGGAACAACTTGTCGTCTCGGCCGTTGTAGGCGAGAATCTGTGCTCCCACGGATGCCGCACCGGCACTCTGGCCCCAGATGGTCACTTTGGACGGATCTCCTCCAAAGGCGGCCATGTTCTCACGGATCCAATGCAGAGAGAGCCGCTGGTCACGGAATCCCATGTTGGAGTCGCCACTTTCGAACGCTTCGGCAGAGTTGAGGAAGCCATAGGCTCCTAGACGATAGTTCATGCTGACTGCGACGATGGGGTGTCCGATCTTGACGGATTGCTCAACGATGAAAGTGAGGTTGTAGCGACGATCGACCGTGCTGCCTTGGAAATATCCTCCGCCGTATATCCAGACGAGTACCGGGAGCTTCTTTTTGGCGTAGCCGGCAGGGCGTATGACGTTGAGATAGAGACAGTCCTGCACATTGGATTAGTCGGTATTCTGACAATAGCACAAAGTCAGTTAGTTCATACCTCGCTCGTTTCGTATCCCAACTGTGAAGGCTGCAAACGTTAGCTGTGCCATCTAAACCCAGGACAAGATGTACCTACTCCATAGCCAACACAGGCAGGAGAATACTTGTCGGCATCACGGCTCCCGCTCCAGGACGTATTCAGTGATCGAGGATTGCGGAATCGCAAGTCGCCGACCGGAGGCTGGCCAAAAGGAATGCCGAGGAAGACATCTTGGTCATACTCTGCAGAATAAACACCTCGATATGTCCCGTTTCTGGTGTCAACACTAGGTTCGGGGTTGTAGGACCCATGGGATGGTGCTCCCAATGACCCAGGAAGCCATTGGAGCAGCACAAGGCCGATTGGAATAAAGAACTTCATATTGCCTATCAGCACGCCCTCAGAGACTCAATGAGGGCTCACACGTTGCATCACCTGCCGTTTTATATAACTAGCTCATCCTTGTCTTGACTTTGGAACCAAGGCTTGGTGATGGATTGTCCACCAATGGAACGTGTCTCTCGCAATAGAACTAGGACCGAGATAATTTGCAATAATGCGGGGGAAGACTAGATTCGGTGTATTGATGTGCGCTGAACCCTTGTTGATCATGGGCATGTAGTATCGTTATTGGTGCGCGTCCTATAGCGCGGGGGGACTCGTTGAAATGAACCCGACTAGGGAATACTTTAATTGTACTGGTATTATCTTGTGTTGTCTCTTCTTTTGTTATGATTCTAGCTTTTACGTCTTGTACTATCTGCGTTTGTCTCACCTGAACTTGGCAAACATTCCCTCTATTGGCTACTTGTAAGGTAGCAGAACAAATACTAGTAAACACTTTTTGATAAGTCAATCATCTAATGACCTCCTGCTCATTACTTCAATCCTCTAAAAGGTTCAACCCATATTGCTTCATCTTCACTACGACACAATAATATCTATTGTGGCACGTTATCTGATAGTTACGCAGCTCTTCTGACCTTCCATGTAGATTCCTCCCATAGTATCGATAGGCGGAGGTCGCGCTGTGACCAGCATCGTGCCGATACGTTCATACTCGTTCGTTCCTTTGATAGCCCTCAAGACCAAGGAGACAAGATATTCCGTCTTCCCTTCTTGAAGTACAGTCATTCTCATACATAGGACCTTCGCTCCGGGCAGAACCTGGTAAGGTCCTTCTGAGTCGAGGCGATAATCTGACTGCAACGGTATACGCGTGTCTGGAGAGAATCTCACATAGTACGAGACATCTCCCCATACTTGATCCTGATGAACTTGTCGCTCCACAACGCCTTCAGCAACAAGACCCTCGATCTCAATCGTTCCTCGCTCACAGTGTCCAAATTCGTCAAGTCCAGCCGATTCGACATGCCAGCCTTTCACCTGACTAAAGTGCTGATAGGGAGGACGCTCTTCATCTGTCAGGCATTCCTCAGGATCCCAGTGATAGATGATATCCCAGTACCACACATGCGTCTCCACGCTCGCCCAAGACCACGTCGGTGCAGCGGAAGGGTTTTGTCTTGGGCTCTTATCCCTATCTCTGCGAAAGACACTCCAGATCAAATCATCGTTCAGCGCCGTCTCCCACAAGCCTGCGAGATACTTGCACTTTCGTACAGTCGCCACTTTCTTGGCTAGTCCGCCGATTGCAGGGAGTCGATCTGATGGTTTGGTGATTCCCAGAGCAGTATAGGAGCACACCATTGTGCGCCATACTCTAGCCATGTAATAGGCGGCATATTCGTGCCATTCCACGCCAGTGATAATCGAGAATAAACACTCCGAGTACAGTAGCTTGACAAGAGTTATTGGGGCAGCATCCGACGACCCATGGTGATTTATACCAGAGCATTCGCAGATTGTATCGGTAAAGCACTCGTAGAATAGCTCATAGGGCCCAAAATGAACTATGCGTGGCGATAGCAGACGCTCTTGGTAGACCCATGCCCTCGTCAGAAGCGGGTGATGGGCTATGGTACCGTGGCCTAGAATGCCAGGCCCTGCTTCTGATCGATCCGGCTCTGTGGATAAATTGAGGTGATGATCGATTCTCTGGCGAAAGACAAGACTATACTCGTCTCCCTCTTGTGTCGTGCCAGAAACCTCGAAATCAGGCGTTTCTTTGTATAGACCGCCGTCTCCATTCGAGGAATGCGTTGCTGCTATCGTGAGATGGGCATTGGAGTAAATGCTCGCCATCTTGGCTGACTCTATCTTCCAGTCTTGGATATCGTCTTGGATGATGCACAGCGAGTCAATCCATATGTACTGAACTTCAAGACGTCTTGTTAAGCGAATGGCATCTCTGAATGTGTTGGAAAGCTCTGCGATATTGATACGCCTTTTGCGGTCCTCCAGTGTAGCTTGTTTAGTTGTGATGATTTGCTTCTCTCCCCAGCAGTGGCTGAGACAAAAGTAGCGAGCTGCTGAACCATGCGTTTCTACAAGGCGGATTCCATCATCATCATCTCCCACCTCTACCACGCGCTTCGGTAGTTCCGGTTCCTGTGGTAATAGGCAATCTTCGTGATCGCTTGCATTCTCACACTCAAGCATCCATGACTCCAGTTGTTCGATGGCAGCAGGTGAATCCGTCCGAGGAGATGTTCGATCAAACCTTGGCATCGCTTCCCATGAGGCAGGAATTGGGCGGTTCTCTTCATGATCAGTCAGAGGAGATCATGGTATATGGCTTTAGTCACTTACCATCAAGAGGAACGAAAATCTCAACATCAAAATACCTGCCATCCTCCAACAGCAGTGAAACGGACTTGTCAACATCGTTCTTCTCCCCCTCGTGATTCTGATAGTAAAATCTGACACTAAAGTTGACAATCTTTGTTTCGTCAATTAAATTCTGCTGTAGACACCCTCGACATCCAGAGAGAAGGATACGGCAGCAATAGCAAGTCTTTGCTGATACCTGCAAGGCTTGCCAGGAAATGTCTTTCGGGTCGTGCTTTCGATTGAGGGATAGACGGACTGTTGCTGGAGGCAAAGTGCCCGTCCCTTGGAAACAGTTACAGATCTTGCAAGACATGGGGATATATCGACGTTTTGTTTGATGTTGATACCTGATAATTCAAAGATTGGTCGATGAGATGTTTCTTTTGCACTAACCTAACTCCTAGCCATGCCTCAGGTATACTTGCATCAAGTGCACCATGGTGGTCTTGATGTAAGCAAGCACCAGCGGTGGGTATAGATAGCCCTGTCAGATATCAGCTTTCCCAGTGACGCCTTATAGAGCCCTCTTGGAGACATGATTGCCTTCTTGATATACTAGCTGAGGCGTGTCATACTCAGACCAGTCCAAGGGAGTCCTAGGCTATTTTAGGAGTTGTGAATGCTTTTGACGGTGACAAGTTGTGATTTTCTTTGATCGTCTAGGACAAAAGCTTGAACATGGCGTATTATGTAGGTTGAGAAGAACTGGCTCATACTAGGACGCTGCAGATCTCGGGATAAGGGATATACTGAAACAAGTCAGTGGCAGATCTATCTGTTGCAATATGTCTAAATCTGCGTGATCAATAACCCTGGGGGCAGATTAACACAAGTTGGTTTCGGCATACCAAGGCCAATGGCTACTGGTCCTGCATAGCAGAAAAGCCACGATTCATTTAGTTGGAGAAAAAAAAGAGAAAGAGAAAGAGAAAGAGAAAGAATTGTACAGGTTCTATTCTTCTTCTTACAAACATGCTCAGTGGCCTTCGACTCGGGGCGTCTCGGATTAGCATTGTTCCGATGAACTCGGCTAGTGACCCTTACTTCTAGAGTTAGGTATCATTTCCCCAACCTCTTTCTCAATCACCTCCGTTTTCAAAGCCCCTAATGGATACCAACAAACCCAACAAGACAAATGACCGTGTTCAAAAGCCCAAGATTATCACATCGCGAGTAGGGCGATGGAACGGAGAAATGCTCAAAAGGCTCGGGAACGCACTGAAGAACAATCCTGAAGCAGACATGGTTGCTCTCTTGACACCATCATATTCGAAAAAGCTCCAGTCACTCAAAGATTCCTGTAAAACGTGCCCGATCAAAAAGAAGTCCTCTTGCTAATAGTGGTTGCTTAGTGGATGAGCAGTATCTTCAGAAACATCCAGCGAAATTAGTGCCTCACAGTCAGGACATCCGTTCTCGGCTCAGCACGACTGATTCATGCACCGTCATCTTCCAACTATCGGCAGAAATGAACGCCCTTCTACCGGAGCAATTGAGCCTTTCGGAAGCGATTGTGGACCTATTGGCAGAAAGCGAGGTTATCTACAGGAGTGAATGGGCTGCGCATATCATGGTTTTCAAACTCAATGAAAACGTTGTTGTCAAAATCACTCATGAAGAGGCGGCCTTGACTGAGCACTCATCCCTCGTGTATCTCGACGAACATCTCCCGAGCTTTCCTACACCGAAACCGCATGGTCTTGTTCGCTTGGGCCAGGTCTATCTCTTGTTCACTACATTTATACCGGGTCAAGATTTGGAGAAAGTATGGCCGGGTTTGAGTACGAGCAAGAAACAAAGCATCGCCAACCAACTCGGAGGTCTTTTCGCAACGCTGAGGTCGTTACCTCGTCCCGACACAGCCCCTCTTGGTAGTGTCCTAGGAGATGGGTGCAAGGACTTGCGTCGAGGTGTTCGTAAGAGTACGGAACCAATCATGACCGATCTGGAGTTCCAAGATTTTCTTTTTGCCGGATCCAAGACTGCTTCAGCTCCATACATCACTTTTATGCGTGGCTTAATGCCCAAGTCTCCGACACAAGCTGTTTTCACCCATGGAGATGTTCGTCCTGCAAACATCATCGTACAAGAGGACGAAAATGGGGAGTGGAAGATCAAATCAATCATAGATTGGGAGGCAAGCGGTTTCTATCCCGAATATTGGGAATGTATCAAGGCAACAAATAACATGACGCCCAGAGACAATACCGATTGGTATCTGTATCTGCCACATCCCATTTCGCCGGGCTCAAACTCAGCCCACTGGCTAGTAGATAGAATCTGGGACCGTAGTATGGCTCATAGTTGAAAGGCAGCGTCAGTCTCTATGCTTAAAGTCGGGCGAGCTGGAATAGCCAGATTACACCCTATTTATCTCGTTTTCTGATTTACACATCAATCATATTTGAATCGTGTGACTTCAGTCTTGACAGCATTCCAAGGGTAATTAAAACAAAAGTATCAATTTACATTTATGTTTCTATCTAGTTAGTATGAGTCTGAGTCATACACAAATTCTGCTGATGGAAACTCGCCGTCATGTTCTTCGCTACTATCTTCGTACTCTTCATCTCTCTCGTCCTCCTGGTCTTGATTCTGCTCACCAAAGTCCTGACCGTAGTATGGCAGCATCGCATTGTGGCCATCTTGCCATGTGTGATGGGTGATCATACCATAGTTCAGCATCACTCTCCAAATCTCTAATACGTAATCCTGGCAATTCCACGAGAGACCTTCACCGGGGACTTGAATTTCCCCTATGGCTGTCACGAGCGTATTTGTCCATTCAGCGTCTATCTGACCTATCAACAGGAGAGGTTGATGGCAACTGGCCGAGCTGGCTGGGTTCGTCTCGCGCATAACGGCCTCAAACGGGCCGTCATGGACATCTTGGATAACTTCGAATAAAAGCCATCCTCGCGTTGTCTGATGGTTGATCGCAAGGGCCCAGTGGTAGTAGTTTCCAAGGTGAGGGTTATAGATGGCACAGTAGACATCCACCAAGGCACGGTTGTCTCGTCGCCCACTCCTTTTTTCAGATTTGCTGGTGCTTGTCTTGCTCCTGGATTTGGACTTTCGGGATCTAATCTCTTTACTGTCCTTATGAGACTTTGACTTTTGTGTCTTGGAATGCCGGGAGCTTTTTGTTTGGGGCATGTTATACGGGAGTAGAAAAGAGACAGGTTTAAAAAATAGACCAATTGTGTAGGGAGATATTGCAAGGGAATTAAGATGATAGAGAAGAGTGATCCTAATGAGTAAACCTGTATGAATTTTGACCGAGAAACCATCATCTTTATACCGGCTGGTCAGTTGTCATGACTTGAAAGCTGCCGCGCAGTCTGGGATGTGATGATGGCAGGCAGATTCGAAATGCGGGATACATGCACTTCCAACCAGGATTTTGGCCATTCCTAGATCAATGGACGTAAGCCAATGTGTATGTTCACCGTGCCTCCCTGCACATAGGGATGCATCTCATCATGCATGGCTGAGCCTAGGAGGGGATTAACCAAGCAATAGCACCGTTATTATAGATCATCAGGACTAGAGATACAGACTCTGCCGCTCTAATCATTCAGCTCAGGCCTTGGACACGCCGGCTTAGCCTGCGTCGTATAGCCGACTGATGCACGTTTACGTGCAGCTGATATGAAACGAGTCTCTTTTGTGGAAGTCATGGCTTCCTGACACGTCTTGCTATCGTGGTAGGCATTATAGATAATTTGAGGGGCCTGTCGACCCAGGTTTGGCCTCCATTTGCCTTACACACGGCTAACCCTCATGTGTGGCTACCCCCATTTGCGGTTAATCTCCATCCGTGGTTAACCTCCATCCGTGGTTAACCTCCATCCGTGGTTAACCTCTATCTGTGGTTAACCTCCATCCGTGGTTAACCTCTGACCGTAATCACCCCCCATCGGCGGTTAACCACCATCAGCGGTTTACCCCCCCTGTGTTTACCCCAAAGAATGAGAAGTAATGTTGGGTCGAGAGCGATAATATCTTCATCGAGCTGCCTTAACGAACGAATGGCGAGGACTAAGTAGTGACAAAGAATTAGAGCAAGTTTAGGGGGAAGTGTAACGAAACATAGACGAGAATGAATATATAGATTTTAAGTAGATAGGCGTACTAATAAGACAAGGAACATAAATCCAAGCACCGAACACAATGCAAATATCAAACTTCTCCTTGGGCATGGAAAACAATTGAACAACCTGATATTCTTTCCTTAGACGCTTAGTATATTAAGACGTCCGTCTGTACATGACATGGTGAGTAGGTGCTGGCGTGCATGAGTTCCTTGGTATATCGCACCTTGTTTGTACCTCATTTCCCGCAACTGGGGCATTTAGACCCGGAAACGCCCTGGTCGTCGCAAAATTCGCATTCACCACCCATTTCCATTTGCTGAATATATGAGAGGATACTTGAGAGATTTATTTCCGATAGTAGATAGGACTTTTGGAATGCTGGAGAATGTTTGTTGTAGAACCCGTTGGTAATTTATTGGTATTTACGTCTACAAGGATGGACGGATTAAATATATACCGAGAGGGAGTAATCTCGACCCCCTCATTTATTACGCTTCTACCGACGTGAGTTGTACAGCCTCATCGATAAACGCCATGTCAACGAATCAGTGCACTTGTCTTGCATATTTCCCATCCATAGAGCTTCTAGAAGAGCATCTCCAAGATATTCAAGTGGGCTATCTCCCTCTCCCTCGTCACCTCCATAATTGACTGACTCTGAAAGACCCAACAAGACTATCACTCTGGTCAAGTCCAACGGTGTCGACGTCATCGGAGGACTGACGATGAAGATGATAGTGATACCGCAAACGATCCCAATCCAAGGATCAAGCTTTGTCCTTTTAGGGGGTGTCCACGAAAAACAGAATTTTCAACGACACAACGTCTAAATCGGCACTTCGAGACGCGTGAGTTTCTCTCTTTCTCTTTGACTCGAAAGCCTTATTTCCTAACGTTCAGCCTTCAGACGTAGAATGTGACGAAGTATGTGTGTTCTGCATTAAAAAGACTTACTCAGTCGTGAGCGAATTTTTGAGACACGCGCAGCGGCATAGCGACGAGGAGGACAATGTCAAGGCAACATACATGAACGCTATATGCGAGAGGCTGAAAGACAAGTCGGCCAAAGAATTAAGAGCAGCAAAATTGAAATTCCAATCCACCAATACAGTTCAGGAGGCTGAGAATATGAAAAGAAGCCAGAATATGGCAGGTTTGGACCAAGCCATGCACAGAGTCAAAAGACCTGTGGCGGCACAGCCATTGCAGAGCATTACCCGTACAGGGCAAGGTATTGATCACTTTCTTGGCTTGCGACTGCGCTGACATCTATTTATCAAAGACCTTCAGACAACACCCACAATGTTACCTTTTGTACCCAGCATAGCAGACGAAACGACTCTGCATTTGCATTCCTTCAATCACACACAATCGTCGTTTGTGGACGATGTCTTCACTCCTCAGCTCGTGAAAGAATATCCTGTTCCATTGAAGCAGGTTGATCCAAGGTGGCTATTAGAAATCGGGGGATGGGGTCCGCAATCATAGATAATGGACTACGCGATGTTACTCGTAGCTGGATACGCAATGTTGAAATTGATCCTGATATGTGATGTTTCCATTCGGACGATCATACGTATCAAATCTGGTACGTTCGGCAATGCAATTTTAGGCCAGCTGGAAAGGGCATCGTCTTTCCCAAATAACCAAGTAATTGCATATCCCTCCTTGATCGAGGTGAAGAGTCGAGCGTCTCGAATAATCCTAGGACTGTATTAGAACGAACATATAATAGTGGCATCAAGATGCACTCACAAGCCTCCCTCTGGATAATCCTCTGTGACGGGGTGACAGCCTGCGTTGATGAGATCATCTCGGCTTGTTTCGTGTAAGCGCCGCGCGCCGTTCGTCGTAGTTAGATCTTTTAGGTGCGAGCCGGGAAAGAATTCAACTTTCGATCCTTGACGGAGGTGTTGGACGGCAAGAACCCTAAGACCGGCATCGCTACCGCCATTCCAATAACACTCGATATTGTCTGGAAGTGCTGAGTACCTAAGCCAGTGTCCGAGGACGCAGGGACCAAAGATCTCCTCTATAATCTGTTTGAGACGCTAAGATTTATCAGTGGGTGCGCGACAGAACATAGAATATGCTTGATAGTTTCCATACCGCGTCATTGAAGACATTATCGTCACAGTAATTAAGGCCCCAGCGGGACAGGAAAGCAAACCGTCTGCCCTCCAGTTGTGAAACAAGGTCTCCTATACTGCTGTCCTTCCAGTCAACATATCCTTTCTCGAAAAGTGCCTTCTCTGCATTCTCTGGCGAAAACATGGCTGAATACCATATATGCCGGCTGCGGGATTACAACGAGTTAATGGTAAGTTTTGAAGGAATTTACAGCCTAATACACATAGCCGGCATATAGCCGAAAGCCTGTCACGTGTATTTAGCTTTTTCCTATTGGCTTAACCTGTGCTATATAGCTATATTTATATAATTTATATTTAGTTTTAACCAAGACTCTAAGAGAATATTTTAATAAAGCTAATATCCTATACACCTACTCTCTAACCCTACTGTTTTACTCGGGTTTAGTAGCATACACCGACCAACTAATTCAGTTAGTCCGTCCGTCTGGTGGCAACTAGGAGGCTGCACGAAGAACTTACATGGGCCAATATGCGTGAATCCTTGGATTATGGATATCCTTGCGAACACCAGCAAGGAAGATCTGCAACTCCTCATTGCTCCAACCCTGACCACCCTGCTCTTTAGGACGCGTGAAAACCGCCAAACTCAGTGCGGATAACGCATCCAAGACATTCTGATTTGCCCACAAGCCTGGTACAGTGTAAGTCTGATCTGCAATCACTGCCGAGGACAGGCTTACCGATTTGCTTGTATGTTGGGTCCTTGGGCCAGCGGTTGGTGGGCCACTTTCGCTTGACGATATTGACATTGACAAAGCCTGCTTCTTCGAGCTGGTTTTTGTACCTTTTGACACTATCAATTGGAGCACCAATGGCTGTAAACGCATCTAGTAGTAGTCTCGACCATTTGAACAGTGCAGAATCCTCAGAGAGAGTACCATCGTCTGAACAAAGCGGATAGATGATGTCGATAAGCTCGATGGTGCCTCCAGGGTTGAGGGAGCTATCTGCGTTAATAACATACCATGACAAATGTCAAATGTAAAATAAAGACAACCTTACTTGAAGCTTTGGTGGAAGAACTTGGGCCAGTCACGGATCGAACCCGTAAGGAAACGAGCAAAGATGTAGTCGAACTTGGTTGAATAGTCCCAAGGTTCCTCTAGATCTTCGACGTAGAAGGTAACGTTGGGAGGAATACTATCCATGATCAGTAACACGATTCTCATTGACGTGGCCAGCAGCTTACACCGATGGTTGAATGGGACTCAGGTCGACGCCAATAACCTAGAACAAGTTGGTGAACACGGTAAAGAAAAAAAAAACGATATTCACGCCACATACTTCGCAGTCAGGGTGCTCGTCCGCTAAAGATGGTTAATTACAATATGGTTGTGTATGTAGACATATAACGTTACCAAACTCAATCGCCCAAATACCAGTGCCGGTTCCAGCGTCGAATACGCGATGGACCGGCTTGTTTAAAGGAGCAGCATGAAGCCTTCCCTCAAAGGTGAGGAGGAACAGGTGATGTTGTAAGTCTGGATCTAGTTAGAGAAGCTATCATGAGCGAGCTATGCGCAAAACCGTCAAAACTTGCCTAGTCGTTCGTTCTCTATCTATGGCTGGAGTCAATGGAGGTTCAGCTGATTCCCATGGTATGTTCTTACCTCGTCGTTCGGTAGAACATAAGCTGCATTCTTTTAGACGCCTTGTTCTCTCGTGAGTCTCGAGCTTTACTCACAGCCATCCTTGTACGCATGGTACGTTCGTCCATTTTCTTGACGGTACTTCAGAATACTGGATCTGAGCGAAGTAGCATCACTTCCAGTAGTCTTGATGGTATATATCGTTAGCGAATGACACAATTGACATCCCAGGCATGGCCAACACCTACTGATCCGAGAGCCGAGTCACCGTCATCAAATGTCTCGCTCGCGGTCTAGTCAAAGTTGAGGAAGTGTCAGTTAACAACAGCCCAGCGTCGAACCCAAACAGACTGACAAGATCATCAGCAACCAGCTGCGGCGCATCGACGTTGTGCTGCTTCTCAGCCATTGTTGGAACGGTACCTAAGCCAATGGTAATCGTGTGGAGCGCTGTTTCAGCTTCTCGTGGGATGAATTTGTGTTGGATACCCAAACCGACAGCTCCGAGACAAAAGTCAGATGGATACTGAATTTGGACAGGGACTGGGAAGTGATATGCGGGGGTGACGTGGCATGGCCTCGGCATTCTTCAAGAGCAGGGATTTATTATTCTTAACCAATCATGGGGTAAAGGTTCTCAAGTCATGAATGGGAACATGGAAGGGTGAATGGCCTGGTACATCGACGACCAACAGCAGATACTGGGGTCTGCTTGCTGGGACTTTCACATCTAGTCCAGCAACAACTGAGTGACACCCTCACTGCCCTCTAACACGCAGAAACGGGTGGACTATCTACTTTATCCACTACTAGCCCGGCGTATCCTAGTCGAATATCCGCAGAGAACAGCTGATTACTCGGGCTTCCTACCCCAGACAAAGTACACTGGAAGGTAAAGATGAATACAAGGGTCAGAAAGATCCGCCTTGACCTTGGCCATAAAGACCTGGATCTCGTCGTCACTCCAGCCAAGGACGCGTGAGAAGATACCCGGAGTGTACGATGTGACTACCTGCGCTTCCTGCACAGACTGGAATTTCCCAATCTCCTTGAGCTTGGGATCTTTGGGCCATGAACCAATGGGGACCTATTTCACAGTGAGCACACATGTCAATCAACATAAACCATTGCTCACCTTGAGAATCTTTTGCTCGACATGCACAAAACCCGCTTCCTCCATCTCCTTGTTCAAAATAGGAGCAATATCTAGGGGCTTTCCAAATTTGGAAGCGCCTTCTACGATGGTCTTCATCCAGAGCAATGCGTTCTCAGCCTTATCCCCGGTCTCGTCGTCGGATCTAAACTCGGAGTAGACAGCCTGCATCTCGAGGTATCCCCCCGGTTCCAGGCTCTGCAAGGCCTGCTGGAAGAACTCTCTGGTATTGCTGATGGAACCTTGCAATTCGCGAGCGTGGATAAAGTCAAAAGGCTGGCGGAAGAGCCACTCGGATTCAAAGTCGTCAATTTCAAAGACACAGTTTGGTGGAGTCCTAAAACTGGCGTCAATAGTTGTCTTGTCTGGACTGAGTGTGCGTGACTTGCCACTTGGGCTGGATTGGACTCAAGTCCGTCCCCAGAACTTCTGCTGCAGGAAACTCCCTATAGAATGGTTAGTCGGTATATCCTCCAAGGATAGCCGAGATGACATACTCTGCAAAGTCCATGGCCCAAATGCCTGTACCTGTGCCGAGGTCAAGTACGCGCTTTACGTCGTTGGCGATGGGAGCAAGGTAGAGTTTCCCGCCGAGTAGTAAACGGTAGATGTGGTGACCTAGATCCATACGATCCTGCTCCTCGTCATCGTTTGGCTAGATCACAATCAGTGCCCTTCTTCTGTACAGGCTGCCATGAACATACAACGAGATACGCGCCGTCGCGGAAGGCATGGTAACGGCGTCCGTTCTACAAGATTTCTGTTAGTCTTCTCGGCCGTTGCAGTGGCCTATAAAAAAGCCCACCTCGTATCTAAGAGCTGCATTAGACAAATACTGGTGTGTAGGAAGGTGTTTGACATACTTGTAGTTCAAAATACTAGAGTTGAGAGACGTCAGGTAGCTAGATGAATTCTGTCTTGATAATGGGTTAGGCAAGGCATACTATAACAAGTCAAACACCCACGAGCTGTTTAAAGCAGAATCGTTGCTCAGGGACTCAAGATCCTGGTTCAATCAGTCCGGTCGATCCGTTGGTTACCTCGAGGTTACGAGTAAGCACGTACGTACATCTGCTATCAAAGCGTTCTCAGCTGGCACATCAGACGCCGGTTCAATACTACTACTTTGAGCCATTTTGTGAGATGAAAGAGGATGAAGGAAGCAAGCCAACATCCTCCTAGCACACAAGGCCCTCACCCAACGGCCTTTTATTCATGACATGTTGCTGATAAACAGATCAGATCATTAACACTTGCGAGTAGAGCAACCAACAGCCAACAACCACCGAGTACCGACAGCCAGTCCACCTTAACGCAGCTGCACACCCAATGAGAATACTGTCATTGTTTGTCAGCAAGCTATATCCGCCCGGAACCTTGTCCGAAGCATGCATGGATCGTGCTGCGCGCTGCAAGGAGCGGAGATTGGAGGCAGTTATGACAGCTCAGTCCTACGCTGTTCCCAGCCAACAGGACGGGCATGCCCAGAGTGGAAGAACCATGTTGTTCAGGGGAGAATCCTGGTATTTCTTGGTCTATTTCCATCTCCCAGGGTCGAAGAGATCTAGAAGTAGGCATGCTAGTAGCTGTTTAGGAGATATAGCTTCCATGCGTTTATGTAGTTGACAATAATTCAGTTGTATATTGAAGCACTTAGTCTAATGTGTAAACGTCGTATGGTATCTCAGTTGTAACAGAATAAAGACTTTGAACATCAGTATTCAGATCGAAGTGTTTGACACTGTTGCGTAGGAGGCCCACTGGTTAACAGGTGAAATATACCCATCGCCAGTCCACGTCTATGCTACTCTGGAGTTCTGTATGTATCTTCTCGACTGCGGACTATGACTGTCCCTCTTTATTCCGTCGCGGGCGTCATTTGTTTGCCGTTGATCTTCCGAGACATTCGGACTAGATAATCCTCCCACTATAGTATCCCCCCTCTCCTATGGTAACCTTGGTTCATTCATCTTTATCTGCAGCAACAACAACAATTACCGTTCTGTGGATTCGTGTCGTTTTTAAATCCATACTATGCATACCCCTTGCTTATAAAGGACATGCGGACTCTGCCATTTCGTCTCCCTCAAAGGAGATGCTATCCTTGTTGGTAATTATCAAGTTGTAGCCCCAACGCTGGTTCATCGCTAATCGAATTCACTTGACGATGGCAACAAGTTAGGACCATTTCTATTACGTCGGCACTATTTTCAACCGCAACGGGCGCGATGCCTACCCCGTGTGCCCTGTTCCATGCCCGAATCACACCAAGCAGCTTGTCGGATGCCGTCTACCTTGCTTGGGACTCTTGGGTTCTGCACCGCTCAGACACTACCTCGAGATGACTGCATACTCTATCGATTCATGTCCCTACCAGGAACGAGCTCGGCGTCGGCGGCTGCAAGATAGACTGCAATTCTCACTGCAGTTGTCTATCCCTCTACCACCCGAGTCACGACGTGAGATAGTTCGGTATCTACCGCCAGAGCATGCTGCTATTCCTTTCTTGGCATTTCTCAAAAGGCCTTTGCCAGATTATAAATTCGCCATTTCAGAGTTGAATTCAGTCAAAGAGCAATATCTTGTGTTTGGAGGGGAAACGTATCTACAATCTACATCTCTCCACGACGAGCCTCAGTGTAACCGACCTTCTACGCCAGGAACGCCTCAAGTTGTTTACGTGTGTAAAGACCACGGCGTCATTAGACGACTTTTCTTTTCAAAGTCAGGCAAGCCACCCGAAGTTGGGTCTATCCCTAGTGTATGGTGGAAAACCCTCGAGTTACCAGAGCCAGACGGTACCTTGACATTATATCATGATATAAAACCTTCCATCTATCCCAAGTCTCTATCGTACTGCTGACTTCTCTTAAGGGCTTATAGATACGCTCTCTCACATATAGCGATAGCAAGACTAGAGCTACGATTTCTAATAGACGCGCTTGTTCCAGCCCTCGAGGACTCCGAAAACGTCTCCGCGTGGTTCCATTCTACCCTGCTAGGCGTCCAATTCCGCCTCGACTATCGCTTTTGCAGTGTACCATGCCTGGTTCAACAGGGTTCTCTGTCTGCTGCAACACTGTGCCTGTTTCTATCCATGCCCACACAGCAGACAATGACTTGGCTTTCCATGAACCGTCTTCGGATAGTTCTGTATGGATTTATGTTTCACTCGAGAAAGGAGAATACATCACAAATATCTGGATGCGAGGCTTTCGGTGCCAGAAATCGGACTTGGCTCTGGTATTCGTGAGTGACAAGCGCTCTGTGCTTCTTGGGACTTTTACGACGCCAAGTATGGAGGTTTCATTCATCATCGGCTTCGGTTGAAGATGTTGCCACTATCAATGTCTGCCTAAAGACACCCGGAAATAAGTCAGAGATAATCGGCCTCTTGCTCAACTGCTCAAACGGAACAAGAGCATGTCTCGGCCAGGTTCACTTGGATAGTCTCGAACCCGCTTTTGTGGTATTGCCTTTGCAAAGCTTGTATCTCGGCTTTATTCGCAGCTCCGACAAACCACCTCGTGTTATTAAACCTTGTATGTCTAACGCATTTCCGGATCAAAACTCGTCAGAGAGTATGGAGAGGGCAGAGATGTGGTTCGAAGTGACTTGGAGAGGGAATGTGGAATGGTGGTTCTCGTCCAGCCAATGTCATGTCTGGCAGAACAGAAACCAAAGCTTCTCACAGCACCATAGGTGTACTAGGTCTTCTTGTGTGGTATCAAGACTCATGCATCGAACTCAGATTCAAAGACAACGAACGGCAAATTCAAGCTTGAGGTGGAGGTTGGCACCGCCCCTTGTCGGTGCCTTTGCTATTCCCATCTGCTTATTCTAGTCTGGCTGGTCGTCACGGGTGGATATTCACTGGATAGCTTTTATAGCTGGCACGACTGGGTATTCGATTGGCTCATATTTCTTGTCCAACTCGATGTTGGACCACATGATGATGCTTATCCGGAGTACGCAGACTTTATCCTCACCGGTAACGGGTTTTTAGAAGCTTATTTGGCACTGATCTTACGAGTTTTGTCAAACCTAAAACACCCCTGCACATGAACGGCTGACTACTCTGTAGATGTTATTCGTGATAACAATGTATCATGACTAGCCGTCAGTTGGGCAAGCTCTACTCTGGCCTCTATCTCATCCGCTCCCATCCTAATTCCGTTTCTGCCTTTCCGACGGGGAGAATGGATTCGGCACAAGAGCAAGTACCCAAGTCATGGCTTTGTACAAGTGGCATGAGGCCATGAGCGGTTAAAGCTAGTGACGACGATAGAGTTTAGTGGTCAGAATTTAGACTTGATTAAGGATCAGTCTCAATGAGCCTAAATTAAGGTTACCCAGAGAGCAGCGTGTCTATGTCTATGGCAATACGTGAGAACTCAAATGGTCTAGATTTGCCCGTATACGAGGCCTAGACTCTCGAGCTGGCTCTAGAGCCAGAGCTGCAGGTTCAATAACGGAGGACATAGTCACTATAGGAAAGCCGTTAAACTGACATGTCCAGATGCAGCCGGGGGCAGGTCGCCCTGCAAGGCACGTCTACTACGTTGGCAGAAACCGAGCCAATGGACGCATCAAGGCGAAGTTGACAAGCGTGCCACTGTCTCCATCTGGATGCTGATCTCCAGACCCTAGCACACGCTAAATCCTGCCTGAATCGTTCCGAATGGTGGACAATTGGCGTCACTCCTGATTCTCCGCAGCAATGCAACTGTAGGCGGTAATTTAGTCTCTCAAGGTGAAACAGCTGCCGAATCTGTCCCTGCTCATCAAGCCGGAAAAGCGGCAACACGAGCGTCGAGCTCCAAGTTCAAGAAAGCAAAGAGATTAGGCGTCTTGGTCGTCATGGTCGCATTCTCAGGCCACGGACGGAGGAATTATCCCTCTCAACAGATGCTATCTACCATGAACCAACAGATCAGTGGATCATGTTGGTACATGTGCCATTCTCACATCCATAAGAACGCTGGGTCGCCCACCATCGGTTCTGAATCGACAATCTTGCCGAGTCCCTCTCTCTTCCCCCCCCCATCCTCCTCGGTTATCGTGAGCATCCACCATGAAGTTCCAGGCTCTCTGCTTCGCCATGGCTTCGGCCCAGATGGCTGTCGCCGATTCTCTCCTACCCAAGATTGCCGACTCCTGGATCCGCCTCAACACCGAGACCCAGCGAGCGCACTGGTACGGCCGGGCTGTCGTCTATGAGGGCTACGAGGCTACTATTGAGCTGTACAAGAACAAGACCTTGTCCAACTGGTACCGCGAGCAGATCGACGACATGCTGTTGCCCAATGGCACCATCGTCAACTACAACCTGCGCCAGCACTCGCTTGACGACTACCGCATTGGTCTCAACCTCTTGTACTGGCACAAGAAGACGGGCGACCAAAAGTACAAGAAGGCGGCTGCTTTCATCCGTGACAGAATGAACCAGCACCCCAGAACGCCCACCGGAGGCTTCTGGCACCGCTCCCCCACGTACCCTGACCAGATGTGGCTGGACGGCATCTTCATGGCCGATACCTTCTATGCCGAGTGGACCTCTCAGTTCGACCGCAAGAACACCACTGCCTGGAACGACATTGTCCTCCAGTGGGACAAGATCCAGGAGGTCACCGTCGACAAGGAGACGGGCCTCCCCGTCCACGGCTTTGACGAGAGCAAGACGGCCGTCTGGGCCGATCCCACGACGGGCGCCTCCCCTCTCATCTGGAGCCGAGCCGTCGGCTGGTACTTCTGGTCCCTGATCGAGATCCTCGACGTCTTCCCCAAGTCGCACCCCGGCTACAAGCGTCTCCGCACCTACTACAAGGACCTCGCCGCCGCTCTTCTCCGCGCCCAGGACCCCAAGAGCCACGGCTGGTGGCTCGTCATGAACAAGCAGTACGCTGGTGTCGAGGGCAACTACCTCGAGAGCTCTGCTGCCGCCATGTTCACCTACGGATGGCTCGCCGGTCTTCGTCGCGGTCTCATCGACGAGAAGACATATGGCAAGGCTGCTACCAACGCCTACAACCACCTGATTGACGATTTCGTGACTAACAACGGTGACGGCACCCTTACCTGGGAGGGTACTGTCGAAGTTGGCTCCCTCAACAGCAACGCATCATTCGAGGTACGTTCTGACATGGTCTGACTGAGTGAAGAAACCCGCTAATGTCTTCTTAGTACTACACCGGTGTTCCTGTTGTGCCCAACGATACCCGTGGCGTTGGACCTTTTATGATGGCTCTGTACGAGTGGGAGCGTCGCTCCAAGGCTTAGATGTGTGGATTCAGAGGTATCATAGACGAGGGGGTTTAATGACACAAGATCACATAGAAGCGGCTTCAGGTGCCAGCAAATGAATAGAGTATGCTTCTTCATACGGTCGTCGCACTGAGTGTCGTATCAACATCTATCACCATCTCCTATCCTACCAGCCACTCGCTCTGACCCAGACATCAACAACTTCATGCTCGTCTGGCCGAGACGAGTCTACAACTAGGTACCATCCATACAAAGCTCCAGTAACGCAGGCATGGTTCGGGTAGATGATGACATGTTGCCCAACTTCCAGTGGGACAGGAGGTGGATGAGAGGCACTCTTCTCATGTTCCCAAGCCACGATAGAATGTTCCTGGCTGATTCTGTCAATGATCAGTCGTCTTCCTTCTGACGGGGCACGTTGATATGAACGCTGGCTGATTACACCCCAGCCGGGATAAGAAGCGCATGGCTCACGACCTAGGCCTAGACAGCCGACAGCAACCAGTGCTTCAGGCTGAGATCGCTCATTGTCGTTGTATACACTGCACACCTCTGCAATGATTGATATCGCGACCTCGTCTTGGTGTGATCCAAGATTCCTCCTTGAGTGAGTCGATACCTGCTGCATGTCGAGGATGGAGTAAACACCAGCATGCAGTTCAAGCGTGGTGTGCAAGCCTCCAGGCTTTCCGACCGAGACGACTTGGATGGCTTTGCGTAGAGATTCAGCAACGGGTGATGAATCGCCTTGCGAATTGACAAGATTCTCAGCGGCCGTGACTTGGGGAGACGCTCCGACGCTAATGACGAGTTCTTTGTTGGCCGGAAATAGGTGAGATGAGGCGTGTACTGCCTCTAGACAGCCTTGAATCTCTCCCTCCAGGTTGGACATGGCCTGTTCAGGTGTTGAGTCATTGTAGCTTAGACTACTATGCGAGTATAGCCCCAATAGTTCCGCTTCTCCCTGGGCTTCAAGCTGCGCAAGAGCCTCGATCAAGCCGTTCTTGTTAAGGAACGTTGGAGGTAGACCTGCGCGGTGGTAGCCTGTGTCGACCTTTATAAAGACCCGCGCAGGAAACTTGGCATGATGAGAAAAGGACTTGACAGACTCAAGTTGTGACGGATGATCAATGAGAACAGAAATGCTTCCTTCGCCTAGCTGGGAACCAAGGGCGGCCAGTCGTGAGATTTGAGAGCGTGGCAGTGGAATACCGTATAGGATATCCAAACGACGACCTGCATCTCGGTATTCTTTGAGAAGAGGTAAAAGATGATCAATCTCTGCCAGAGTCGAAACGACGAGTTTGACATCGCCGTTGCCTTGGCCTATTTGGAGACGGGTTGCTTCGATGGTCTGAGAGGCTCACACAGTCAGTCAGTGGTAGACATGGCAGCTTGTTCGAGGACAGACTGACCTTGTGAGTCTTGACATGGGCACGAAAGCCCACATGCAGAGCATCTACTGCTCCAAGCATTGCTTGGCAGTGACGCTTTATCCTTGCGACGTCGAGGACTACTGCGGGCTTTTGAACATGGTGGATATTCTTGCCAACGTAGAATTGGCGCAGCTCGGCCAAGGGAGGAGTCTGTCGCTGGGGGAGGGCCATTATTGACGAACAATGGCAATTGGACTTTTCTATATGGGAGAGATTTGTGTATTGAGATTCAATGAGTCTCTTTGGTAAAGGAAAACGCAGCTGCTTTATAAGGCCGGCGGTGTTTTCTTGTGCCGCTCAGTCCAGTCTTTGGAGGGCGCACTTCAGTGGAGTAGTGCATCTTGGCCGAGTATGACCAAGAGCGAATAAGAGGTGAGATGATAGTACATTGGTGATTAGATTCAGTAAAGAGAATTCGATATCATTCTATAAATGGCCTTTATCATAGTGCCATGTTCCTTTGTCATGGCCAAGCTCTGATGCAGCAGATACGGTAGACATGCCTGGTGAAAGGCCTGCTTAGAGTGCTTTGTCTATATCAGTAAAGGTGAGTTGCTGATAAGGAATGGTGTTTTGTGCATTTGAATAATGACCGAAGCAATGATAATAACTGCCAATGTCTTTACCAGTCTTACTATTAAACCTGGGGCTCCGGACATAGAGCGGAGGTGATCTTGTCGCGAAGCTGACACGCTATAGTGGTGACGCTCCTAGTTCACAATGAAACGGATATAACTTCTACTTCTTACCATAGGCAAGTACCTGGTAATTGCTTGCTAAGTGAGGAGAGGCCAAAGAGACTATGACAGGTAAACCACTTGGCAGGTAACGATGAAGAGCGGCGAGACACAGAATGGAACCGCAATCACAGGTCAAATATCTATATCGAATACTCTAACGACTCTATTCCAAGCATAACTCTTTTGTTCTATACGGCTGTCTTCCGCCATCCTAGGCCTTGCTGCGGTACAGCTCATACTCGTAACTGGCGAAAAGGAAGGGAGCCACTCCCTTGAGATCGTTCTCGAACAGCGGCATACTAGCATAGTACTGCTGCATGTTAGCATAATCTAATCGACAGGGCAATTCGTAAGACGCCTACCTCAAAAGTGCCGTTGGAGCTCAAGCTACCAGTCTGCACAGTCCACTCCCAAGCCAATGCACCGTCGTGAGGTCGAGGCTGCGCAAACGTAGAAGTCATCAACTTGTATCCGCTCAAAGCAGCCTGGCGGTACTTGTCGCCCTTGATGTATCCCTTGCGAAGAGCCTTGAAGAGACCGTTGACAAACATGGCGGTTCCGGAGCTCTCAATGTAGTTGCCAGATCGACCTTCCATTCCAGGATCCATTACGAGCCACCAGCCCTTGGTAGCCTTGTCTTGGGAGGCGACGAGAGCATCGGCGAGAGTGCTGAGGTACTTGACCAGGCGTGTACGACCGTCGTGCTTCTCGGGGAAGTAATCGAGCGTGTCGACGAGAGCCATCATGTACCAGCCGACACCACGGCTCCAGACGTGGGGAGCAGCTCCGGTGACGGGATCAGCCCAGACTTGGGTCTTTCCGACATCGATACCGTGAACTGGGAGTCCGTTGGTGTGGTTGCTGGATCTGGTTCCGGCGTCGATGAGATCGAACTGCAGGGCAATGTCGTCCCAGGCAGTGGTGTTGTCAGGCTCAAACTCGTAGGTCCAGCGAGCGTAAAAGACATCGAGCATGTAGAACCCATCGAGCCACATCTGGTCAATGTAGGCGGGGAATCGATGGTAGAATCCACCGTCTGGCGTGCGGCCTGTGCGGTCAATCTGCTGGCGCATGTGGGTTGCAGCAGTCTTGTAGATCTCATCTCCAGTGACGTTGTAGATGTCTAGAAAAGTATGTCCAATGCGAATGTCGTCAATGGAATTGCTGTTGTTGTAGAACAAGACAGTGCCATCGTGCTCGGGGTAGAGGAGAATGTCGGCGCCGCGCTTGACATAGTCGTAATACTTTTCATCTCCAGTCCGTTCAAAGGCCCGAAGGACTCCAGAGTAGAAGGAAGAGACAGTGTATGCAAGCGTGGGCTCAACTCCGTGCTGGATCTGAGAATCGGCCATCCAAGTCAGGTATCGCGGCTGGCCCTTGAACTGGGTGGCCTTGATCTTTTGGTTGGGTTGGATCGTGAACCATCCCTGGGGGAGAGACGTGCCAGCAGCGAAAGCTGTGCCGGCTATAGAGCCGAGTGCGAGGATAGAGGCCTTCATGGTGAGTTGAAGAGGGAGGAGGATGGAAGAGAGGGATGAGGATCATCATCTAACAAAGGGATTCTACAACTTAAGTATTTACCCATCATGCCCTCTCAAGAGACCAACCACCGCATTTCCTCGGTCAAGCAAGCATCTCAACCTGGTTTTTCCGGTTATCAATCCGAAACGCGGAGAACTCTATTATCCTACAGGTGCGGGAATTGCCAGTCCCAGCATCTCAAGAGAGGAGAGTGAGGGGATCGTCACATCGACAGACGGTTAGGGATCCGGGGAAGTGGGGTACAAATAAGGTTAAGTCGATAGAGATAGATCCGCAGAGACGAAGCGTTTCTGCTGGTGGAAAAATAGGCACGATACTTGGCAGCGTTGCGTTCTGTTGTTGTGAATCCCTGCCATGGTATCCGGAAAAGCGGACGCGGAAAAGCGGCCAAGCTTGGTAGGGGAGGATCAAGGGTATTCTTTCGGGATTTTATGTAGCTGTAGAAGAAAGACGTCACCGCTTTTGAAGAGTTGACGGGTACGTTGTTGTAGTAGAGGGCAACGAACGGTTATGTTATAGATGTTATAGATCTAACTCAAGTCTCTTTACTCATCTAGGGATCAACTACCAACCTTGTTCAGAGCTAGCTTATATACACTATAGGTGTAGTCAAGCTAGTCACAGGCTCATTACATCTCCGCGGTTGTGCAGAGACTGACTCCTGGTTGGACGAGTGTCGAGCCGTGATCTAGACGCAGGGTGGTGAGTCTGCACAACGACACCAAACAATCGGAATAGAGGTTGATAGATACAACAGTGCGCTAACTAGATAATGATAGCGCAAACGTCGTTATTCCCTATCAAATTTGCCTTCTGCCACTTTCGTTCAAACCAATCTTTGCGCATCCATTCCCCCTCAATCACTGCGCTTCCAGGAAACCCTCTCGCCATCCTTACTATAGATGGCCACCCACGGCTCTGTATCCGACAAGACCAGCTTCGCTCCGTAATTCCCGTTGGTCTCGCTGTTCCAATAACAGTTGTTGCATTCCCAGTCCGAATACGTGCACAAGTTTCCATCTTCCAAGAATTTCATCTTGCGGCCGGTGCTCAAAGGCCAAGAGCGGGACGCCCAAACCGGTCTGTTGTTGGCATCATATACAGCAAAGTTGCAGTCTAGCTGGAAAGTGAATTTGATGCCATTGCTGAACGTCAGGAACGGTTTGTTGCCGTTGGGTTCAATGTCCAGGGTGCCAGCATCAAAAGTGCACGAGTAATCTTGTACTGTTAGCAAGATGAACGAGAGGATGTCAGGTCTCAAGTACTTACGACATGCCGTCACATCAGAGCTCAAAACAATCGGTCGTCCAACCTCCCTGTTCAGTGCAGTGAGCTGAGGCTGATCGGAGAGGATGCATTCCTCGTTTTCGAGACCAACGGCAGCCCGAACGCGGCCATCTTTCACGCCCTGGAAGAAGATGACACCTGTCTTTTGCACATTCCCCCAGGGGTCTTCCCCCATCAAGGTATTGTCAAACCTGACAGAATGGACGCCAGCCAGGGTGTTGCTGTTGTAGCTCTCACGAATCCTGTCCTCGACTCTCTTGACGACATCTTCTTGGGTATACACCTTGCCCCCATACAGAACAGCTATAAGTGACAATGATTGTTCACTCCAGGGTCCAGGCTTGACCACAACATGTGTTGATTGCCTGGTCACTTCAATCTCTTCCCTCGAATCTTTGTGGAAATTGGCGGTGCAGAGACGCATCGGCCCGGTACCGTACTGATAGATGAAGGACAGATTCTTTGTAAAGTTAAAGTCTGCCTTTTTGAACAGAGAAGAGGATTGGTCGTAGACGGGGCTCTTGGCAAGCTGGTCAATCTCGTCATGGGGGATCTTGAGTGTTGCATCGTCCTTGACTTTGTTCTGCAGTGTCTCGGTGACATCCTGGATACCACACACGGCGGCGAGAATCTTGAGCTTGTTGTCCTGATGACTAACGAGAAACGTGGAGGCATCGTTCTTTGGCGGCGGTGGAGGCAATACTGAAGCGGCTGCTGCAATGGCAGCGTCGTCTTTTTGGCCATACACTACAGGTTCCTTGGCTACGGGCAGTACATCTGCCCATACCTCTGGAGCGATCAGTGCGCCAAGGTCAATCTTGTCATCCTGGGGAGATTCGGGCGACTTGGGGGTAGGTTGTAAAGACTTTTTTCTAGCCGATCCTGCTGGTGCTGGACCAGCGTCTGAGTGACGAATCTCTTCCAAAGAGCCGGTGGACGACGAATCTGTGGCAGACTTCGATGTCCCCCCGGAAGCTTGCACTGGTGGGGATGAGGGATTGATGACTCTGGTCTCTGAAGACGAGGATATGGCATCTTGGATAATCTCACGCACGAGGTCGTTGTTGGAGACGAGATTGAAGCTGTTTTCCTCAGCCAAGAGGTGTGGATTCTTTGAGAGGCGATCGACCTGATGCCGTCAGCAGGATGCGTATACTTGGGACAAGATAAGAACGCACCACTTCAACAATCTTGTTCATTTCATTCCGAAGCGCTGTGCGGACAGCTACCAAAGTGTTGGTGTGAAGTGGTATGGCCTTGGGCTTTGACGATGTTACTGTGGTGGTGGATTAGAAGAGCAAGTACATAAAATAGAAGGGGGACGCACTGTACTGTTCACGATGGGCCATGGTATCCTGGACCCTTTTCACGAGCTGCTTGTACTCCATGAAGTTGTTGAACAGATCTGCTGTGTAGGAGATGACAGCGTCGTACTCGAGAGGTTGAATCTCCTGTCTTCTCGCCCACTCGTTGAAAGTACGGTTCGCTTTGTACTTTGTAAGAATCGCCCTAGACAATCATGACTGATCAGCAGCTGTCCAATGGTTGGTGGTAATGAGCCTGCTATCTTACCAAGTCTTCTGAGGCGTCTTGGCGACACAGGATGGAAAAGCGGCAGCTGCTTCATAGACGCTGTTGATATCCCACGAACTCTTTGCATCTTTGATCTGACCGCCTCCCTTCCAGTTGACAGAGATTGTCGTCTCGGTATCCTTGAGGGCGCTTGACCCAGACAAGCTGTCTCCGATGGAGTACGCGTCCATGGAAAAGTCCTCGGCGCCTTGGTTTGTCTTGGTCATTTTCTTGATGCTGAGGGAGTTAGCTTGGTTGGTATCTGACTTGTAGCTCGTCACTCACGATGTGATGACGCTGTTCTTCTTGCTGCGATCAAGGCAACGCATGGAGATGATGCTGCTGAAATCTCCACCCTCAATGAAACCTGTTGTCCACGTCAAGATTGTTTCTAAACTGCTGTTGTGAACATACCAGAGATGTAGCAATCACCAAAGGCCTCGTTAAACTCGGGCGAGCCCGCTGTTATGTCTTTCATCTCCTTGAACTGGGCCGTGTCCTTGAGTGTAGTCGTCTGGTTAATGACCTGCACCCCGATGACAAGATTGATATCCGAAGCCTTGATCTTGTCCTCGTCAATCGAGTTGCCATTACCAGAGACCTCGATAGTGCCCTTTTTGATAGCATTGCTGTACGAGATCTTCATGGTGCTCACGATGTCGGACAGATGCTCGACAAACTTGGAAGAGTACGTGACAACTTGAGAGGGATTCTCAACGTTGACCTTGTTTTCGTTGGTGACCTCGACGGCATTGTCGATGCACATGGTCTGGGTGTAGGAATTGAATCCCATGCCCTTGGAAGAGTTGGTAAGTATCTATCGTAAGCATGCTTTGCTTGACATACCAGACGCATGGAGTCGTTCTATGGTGCTAGTAGCAGAGACATTATGATAGTTGTTGGTTTGTGAGAGAAAGAGAGTCGAGTGGCAAAAGATGATGAGAACGGCCCCCAGATGAGTAAATATCGAAAGATGTAGTAATAATAAATTTGAAGAAATCCAGGGCATAGGCTCAGAGAAGCAGGACTAGGTCTAGCTCTCCCTTGGATCGTTGATCAACGCCAATAGTCGCTGGTGTAGCGCCTCATCTTCAGCTGATCGACCTCTCTCCGTTGAATCACGGCACATTTTGTACAGAATCTGACTGGCTTTTCAAACAATTATCCCTCTGAGCCTACACCCAGCCTCCTCAAAACAGGAATTGGCAACATGCGCATAGACTATTGAAGTCTAGAGTCAAAGCAGTGAAGATCATGGCGTAGTTGAGTTCGCGCCCATCTTCAGCTAACCTTGTATCGACCTCAAATCCATGGCGATAGGCGATTGCGGGGTAAGAGATAGACACGGAAACAGGCGGGACAAGCCAATAGTCTCAGCTGCTAACGAAACTATCGCGGCAAGTTTCAGTTCTGCCTCGATCTCGGGAATGCTGATGCCGCGGCGTGCATTAGTCTAGTTAGTGGTGGCACATCACAGTTGAAATGGCAATTCGATACATTACTCTTTGGCGTTGACCTTGGCTTACTTATTAGCTTTTGTTCTATCTGCTCTCACCAAGCAGCTGATTGTGTTGTGTCGTGTCGTGCTCAACACACAACTCGTGTGGTCAAGCAGCCAGTCTTGATCATATCTCCAATTCATCGCCCACTTCACACCTCTCTCATTCGCATTGCACATCGTTCCAATCCCACGCTTGTCCTTTCTCCACGTCACCACCCAAGAACCAAATCATGGCCAAGCAGCACGCCCCGGGAGCATCTCATCCCAGCCCTTCCAAGGTTGGAGACGCGGCAGAGAAATCTCATGATCAAGGTTCTTCTGAGCAATCTGGGGTCCCAAACCCCAAGTTTGAACAACACAGGGAGCCTGAAAGTCACCGTGGAAGGGAGTCGGAAGGAGAGCCTGAAGAAGAGCCAGAGCCAGAGGCTAGGCTTCCTAGCAAGCAAGATCGCAAGCCGTCCGTTGACTCAACTCACGATGATGAGAAGCATTCTCCACCAGGCCAAGGCCACATCAAGCCAAACGAGTCTGAGAAAGAGGATGAGCCTGATGCAGAGCCAGAGCATGAAAGTGGTCCAGCAAAACCAAAACCGGAAGAGGCTCCCTCAGATAAACCATCTGAAGAGCCTCATCACGGCGGCCCTGCAGCTATCCTCGGCAAGAGGCCCTTCATACTCAAAACCCTCAGACATGAAGGATCCAAAGGCGAAGGCACCGTCACAGGAAGCATTCTGTCCCAAACCCTCGACAGAATGCTGGCTACCGGAGACAGAAAGGACGCAGAGTCGTTGACCTTGGCTGCTCTGCGTAAGCTTGTGCCTCACATGTCGCGCTATCCACTCATTGACAAGTTCTGCACGCCGTCTGGCACGTTGATCGATGATGAAACAATCTCCATCATCGAGTATCTTGCACTCGAAGATGAAGAAGAAACCACGGCCACAACTGGCACACCCAGTATAAACATCTTCTTCCGCTCGACAAGACTTCAAGATTCGTCTGGCAAAGACGGCGATACCTCGTCTGGAGAAACGCCCAGCTCTGGCGATGGGTCAAGCGTCAAGCCCAGAGATGCCCCAGATGTCGAGACTCTCAAGAAGAGTGATCCGTCTGCGGAGCTCATCGACAGCTCCCAATTTGACGTCAGCGTCGAATCGTCCCAGTCCGGCGCTGGAAAGCTCAGCGAAACAGAATGGGCGACTGTCCTGCGCAACTGTGCTGTATTCTACGGATGGGTCATTGATCCTCGAACAAGGCGCATCTCTAGAGCGCCCAAGCCTGCGTTTCAGCTGCGCTCCAGGGTCGATCAAGAGCCCGTGGCCAAGATACCCGACTTTGTGTCACCCTCCCAAGAGAGCGATGCTGATGTCGGGGAGGGTATAGATCAAGCCCTCAGCGACCAATCTGACCGTATTCAAAAGGCCTTGACACCAGTCGCCGAGGATAACACAAACGGAGATAGACCCGCCAGCACCATCACTCCCAAGTCGAACCAAGGCATCCCCAGCTTCCGCGTCAACGACGACTCGCGCATTGAAGTCACAGCACACCGAGATGAGCTCACGGTCGCCATGGCACGCAGCGACTTTAGCCAACAGTCGACCGAGGCATCTGTCAGCGGCGGTGCCTACGGTGTTGAACTTGGCGTGAGTGCTGGTTTTGGCACGAGCAGTTCGAGAACAAACCAGAGTCTCAACGACAGCAATTCAAGCACGCTCGTGGCGAGGTACATGTTTCCGCGGTGCGACTTGCTGCTGTGGTCGGATGAGCTGGAGCCCACGGCCGAGCTGGCCGAGCTGATCGATACCATCCATCGTACAAAGAACATCAAAGCGCTGAGAAGACTGCACGCCGACTATGGAAACTTGTTCTGTCAGCGCGTGACCCTCGGTGGAAGACTGTTGTCGACCAAGTTTGTGCAGGATGTTGAGCAGCAGAATATAGAACAGGTGAAGCAGTCGTTCAAGACGTCGGTCGGGGCCTCGGTATCCGGCGGATATGGCATCTACAGCGGCAGTGTTGGCGTTAAAAACGAGCACGAGGCTGGGAGCTCTCAAACGAATGAGTCGACCGCAACGTCACATAACGAGGCATGCGTGTTTGAAGCCGTGGGCGGAGAGACCATCTTGGCTACCAACCCAAAGGCGTGGTGTCCTACCGTAGCCAACTACGAGCTCTGGCGGGTCATCAATGTGAGCACTCCGACCCAAGACATTCACCAACTAACACTGCGCAGCGCGAAAGCCTCTCTCCCTTGGCCGAGATTCTCTCGGGCATGCCTGGTCTCGAAGCAGTACAGTCCTGGTTCGTCCAAGCCGTCCCAGCACTGAGTCGCTACATGACTCTCAACGGTGCCCACGAATGCAAAGCCCGTCTACGCGTAATGTCGCCGACGAACAGTCTATCCATGCACAATTCCGGAGTCAACACGTCATTCTACTTGGGGCATAATCCATCAAAGGCTGTCAATCCGCGACTGGGCGGCGTTGACACCAGCTCACACGAGGTGTACTGGCTCCGGATTGATGTATCGTCTGACATATCCATCTTCAATCCGGCGACGTATCAGGCTCCAGCCATCATGGGGTATGATGACTTTAAAGTTGGGAAGCCGGAAAGTGATGTGCTGTATGGCTCAGAGTATAATGCTGAGTTTGCCATGACGGAGTGGGATATCATTGCCCCGTTTGATGAAGAGGTTCGTTCAAGTTGCACACAATCGAAAGGGAACAGAGGCTAATCAGGGCTGGCTCTACTCTAGCTGATGAGCGGCACCAGAGTTATTCTTCGCTCCTGTCCATTCAAGGAAAAGGACGATGGCAAGACGAGCACCAGTGCAAGTCACATGGTCGTCTTCCGCAACGCACAAGGAGAATTCCTCCCCGGCATGTCCGACTCGGACGAGTATCAATACTGGCGCATCATGAAGACGGACGCTTCAAAACGCTACATCAAACCCGGAGATGACGTCCGTCTATGCTGGGACTTTCGTGATCAGACAACAGGCTGGCGCGACTTTACGCAGGATGCGTTTGGTCGACGTCAAGTCTCGGCACCCGCTGATGTCTCTGGACCACTCTTCCTCAAAGTCCCCTGGCCACGCTTTGAGAATACGAATGAAAGCACGGCGCTCATCATGTCATCCGATCCCGCAGACTTGGGGAACAAGGTGGTGAACATGAACAACCGCGGGACGCCGGTGGCATACACGTATTGCTTGCAGGACCTTCGGCTGCGTATCGACAGCGTGGGAAATAGGGGTCGTGGCGACGCAGATGATTATCTCTTGCATAATGTCAAGCAAGACGGGGACAAGACGGTTGTCGACCTCAGTATCCGGCCGTTTGGATATCCGATGGAGATTCGCAAGTCTGTGTTTTGGTTTGGTATATTCTAGGCGGGCTGTTTTGGAGAGACGACGCCTCTAGTTCCCATCTGTACAGAACATGGTGCTTTTATTGGTGACCAACAACTCATACAAGGTACATCTTGTTTCCTGATATGCTCTTCATGGCCCCTTGTCTATATCACCCGAAACATGTTGGACTTGACGCCCCTCTTCAGCCCTTCCGCTCTCCCATTCTCATACTCGACTCCAGCACCGCCACCGTCGCCCGATAGCGACTCGAGCCTCTCCCTTAGTTCCTGATCCAATTCTGCACTGGTCTTTTTGTGGCGCGTAGTCTCGACTGTGCCATCTGTCGTTGAACATTGTTTGCTTGTGTTGTGCCGACTTGTCGATGGAGTTGTGTCGTTGGTTGCATTTTCTGCAGCTTTCCAGGCCGATAGAGTTGTTGTTGTGTGAAAAGTGCGTGTGAAGCCATTCGGCCGTAGGGTTGGTATAGCGAATATGCGCTTCATGTTGTTTTAACAAGAGATGGATGGGAAATGAATAAAAGTAAAGATTGTGGCTTTAAACTAATTTTGTATTTTCTAGCAGCGGTACGTCATCTACACGTCAAGTCGTGAGAGGCAAATTCAATACTATGACAGTTGTTGATGATGATATTGGAGCCAACTGATATCAAGGTTGGATAGAGGTAGAAAGTGCTATAGAATGTTTCTCGATGAAACGATTTTAGTTGTACACGCATCAACTCATCATGTATTTTATCTGTACCTCAACTTTACTGCCAGGTGTCGTGTCCCTGATAACCCCAACTACTTCCACTCAACACCAGCTCTTGGACCTCATGAAATCTTCAAAAGCCATCCATCAGCCTCCGTCTCACCCTTGGCATTGACGCCTCCCCACAGCAGAACCCCCTTGCCATCCAGACACGTATCAGCACCAAAGAATCCCCGCGGTCCAGGGTGAACCTTTCCAGATTCCTGCGTCATCTCGGCCGGTGCAATCTCGAGTTCGTGCCAGCTGAAGGAGCCAGACTCGACCCATGGGAGAGTATCCCGGATGGCATCTTTGACCCGGGTCGCGCTGTATCCATCTGAGGGGATCTGCAGTGTCCACATGTCCGAATAAAACGGATGATCTTCTGTGTAGGTCTTGTCCGACGATGCGATCTCAGCATCTTGGCGGCTTCCGAGAAGGTACAAAAGATATCGTCGTCCGAGGCCAGTGGTGACTGGGATCAGAGCACTGCCGACACGCGGTCGAGGACCAGCAACGAGGGGATTAGACGGAAACTCGACTGTCGTCCACTCCGGAACCGTCTCGAGCGACTCATCCTGGATCAAGCCAGGCTTGATATAGTGTACAGAGCCATGCAAGTCTGACTCGGCACTGATGGAGTAGAGTGTACCTTGTACAAACTGCGCAGCCAAAGGTGCTGCGGGCGCATCAGGCAGCTCGTGCCACAGACGCGTTGTAAAGTCAAACAGCCAAGTCGCCGTCGTGCGCTGGCCGTTTTCGTATCCTCCGTGAAGCACAAGGTTGTCCTTGCTGGCGTCGTAAAAGATCTGATGGCCGGATCGGGACTGGGGCGCTTTTCCAGCTGCAGTTATCGTCGCCCATCTCGCAGCCTTGGGCTCCCATGTCCAGAGGGTAAACTCGTCATCGGCTGCTTCGTCGTCGCCGTCTTGCCCCCCAAAGACGACGAGCGTGTCGTTGCGGGCACACGCTGCGTGGTTGACGCGAGGAGGTGGGATGATGCCGTCGTCGCCAACCGCTGGGTAGCATGCATACTCGCCTTGGCCTTGCTGTTCGGACGAGACGGAGATGGCGTGGACGTCGTTGTTGCAGAGCTGGCCGTCTCCCTTCTTGCCGCCAAAGATGTAGGCCTTGTTGTCGATGACGGTGACTGTGTGATGGGAGCGAGCGAGCGAGAGGCTGCAAGATGATGGCATAAGCTTGGTGTCAGAGGTGTCGAGAGGGTATAGATATGCTCACGAATTGTCCTTCTCTGGTGTAGTCGCAATCTGGCTCAACACGGCCGTGAGAGGTTGTGTAGGCCGCGCGACAGTGGCTGCTACTCCGACCTCGACTCCCGTAGAAATGGCCTGCTCTGCGGCGATGACTCCTGCTGCGACCTCTGCCATTGTATCTGGGAATTGGTGTTTTGTCTGTAAAAGTCGAATGCTATGTTCGGTTTTGCTGCGCAAGCCTCAGATATAACAAGACTGGACGCTGACAGAGAGCCAATGACGTAAAGGGGTCGATGACGTAGCTGAGCTGGCTGTGGAATGTGATGGTCACGTTCCAGTTGCTGATGGCTTCAAGAATAAATAATTTCAATCAAAACATTGCCTACAATAACAATCCATTTGGTGGTTCTTCCAGACAACAAAGCTACCTACAGTCGGTACCTGCGTGTGGGTTGGAGCTTAGCGCACTATTGGGCCTTGACATGATATTTTATGTACATGGATGCTTCCTTGAAAGAAAGAAACTTGCCTACAGGTATTCGCCAGAGATATTTACCATGGTGCTGTGGACATGGCTAGACATGCCTCGCATCCAAGTGTCTGTACAAAAGATAAAGAATCAGCCCCTTTTCCAAGAGAACATTCATGTAGTCTGACACCTGGTCTCTTGATATCTATCCATCTATCTCCAGTATTTTACGTCCCGAGTCCTAGCTCCTGGTGGAGGAAACATGTCTATCAGCTCAACATCACTCACGTCCGTATTCTTCCTGTTCTCTCCGTTCCATGTCCCATATTCCGTCAAAGTATGGTCAGACGACGACTCCCGCGGATGCGTACCACTGGACGACGACGGCGACCCCTCTTGGTCACGCTGCTCGAAATGGCAATTCCTTACTCTAGCACCCACGCCAGATCGTTTCCCAGAAGATAGCCCGCTTTGGCTCTCGCGACTTGGTTCTTCGGACTTGGTTCGTGAGCCAAAATACGGGCGGAGAGATGGGAGGCAGGCTACGACGAGACCGATGTTGACATCCAAGCCGCTCCAGAGGACTTGTCTTGATCAGCATCATCTACAAGGGGTTGTCCGAGATTGTGGTGCTTACCGATCGTGCTGAGTGATATAGACGAGTCGGCGCCAGCTTTCCAGATCATGACGAAGCGGACGACGCTGACCACTATGTTGACGGTACCGAGCAGAAACGTAAAGTAGATACCGAACCTCAGCCTTCTCTGGACGTGCAGTGCTGGGACGATCAGCCAGGGGATAATAAACACTAACTTCTCGTCAGCAGTTGTAGCATCAAGAAAACAAATCGACTCACCTAATAGATCACCCATAAACGACAAGACCCAGCCGACATGAAAGGTGACGGCATACGTCCATGCAGGGCACGTCCTGTCTGGAGTCAAATCCCTGCATTTCTGTTAGCCAGATCTGTCCAGCAGTATCTTGGCAGCTAGGCCCTACCATGTTCGATCCAATGGTAGACATATGCAAAAGAGCACCACGATCGTGATGACATAACTAATACCAACAAAGGCAATAGTCACCCAGAGGAAGACGCGCCGCTTGACCATAAACTCAGGAATAACCTGTAGATACACAGCAAGCAAGGCAGCTTTGCAAAGGTACAGCGTCGTATAAAACGGAAAGTTGACGGCGAAAAACAACTGCAACGCCGTCAGTCGCAAGCCCATGGAAGCCTGGCAGAGTCTGCAAACGCACCTTTAGCATCAAACGAAGGTTGATCGACCCTCCTCTGTGTCCTTGAAGCGATGTGTGTACCCTTGGGTCAAAGGCATCAAGAGCTGTAAACGCAGGGCTGAATGCGGCGGTGATGATGGAAAAGATCCAAGCGGCGACCATGATAAGGTCGCTGTGCAGTAGTTTTCGCTGCTGGACTCGGAGTCGGAGGTTGAGTCTGGCGGCGACGAGGGCGGTGGCTACAAAGATGATGACGAATTGGGAGATCTATCAAGAGTTGGTCAGCATCGAGTCAGAGGGTGAGGCAGTGGGCAGCATACAAGGATATCTTTGGCGTCTGGGTTTCGCATCCCCATGGCGAAACAGGCTGCCTCGCCTCGGCCTTTGACTGTGTTGCTTCGTCCTGTATAGTCCTTGGGGCCCCTTCAACCCCTCCAGCAGATTCGAGATGAGGTCGTTATCAGATCCCAGTCTCATCCGAGGCACATCCTCACACGTGAGAACCATCACACGTGGGAATAGCACCCCCCTTATAACACCAGCCCAAGAATGCGGAGCAGCAGGGCCTCGACCTCTATTTGGCTTTTCGGCCATGGCAGTTCACATCCGAGCAGAGTCTTTTCCTGTCTTGGCAGCATGCCAGCACTGGCGCTAGGACTGAAGCGTCGACGCGGGAATACTGTTTGCATAACAGCTTGGTATAAAGTCTTGGGGTCTCGCCACGGTGTTTGGACGTTCTGGGGATGCTCTTCGTCATGCTGTGAGCTTGGGATGTCTTGGCCTATTTGCGCGATGCTTTCTAGGATTGTTGCTGGAGATGGTAGGAATTTGGAGGGAGAGCATTACCCAACGACAACTACGGAAAATACGTAGCAAATAGAGAGTATCAATCCCATGTCAAATTATTCTACGGCACGAGTCGTGGAAGATGGCCGTTTCTAGAAGTCCCTGATTAATAAACGTAGATGTGGAAAAACGCGCCTCTCAGGTAGAAGAAGCAATACATGATACTGTCTATGTTATTCATGTCTATGCTAAGCTCAACCGGTTTCGGTATCAGTACTTGGGTGATAGGTGAGACAGTTAGAACAATACCGGGCTCTTTCAACACACACTCGCATCACTTCACACGTTTGGCGTTTGTTTGCTGCGTCGCACTGTGTTTGATGCTGTGATGATTGCGGTTTCAAAGTTCCCTTGGTCGGTTTCACCAGCGGTCAGCTCAGCCAAGTCTACGTATGTAGGCGCAGTGCTACCCTAGACCGTCATATTTTCGGCCATGACTATTTCGCTAAAGGCGTGATGAATAAACAGACAGTGCAAAGTGTTATAGCCCTATAATACTGCCAGCATAAGTTTATGGGTTTGGAAACATCGTCTTCACATACTAGTATTTTTATCTAGCAGAACTTTAGAGGCACAGGTTATGTTACACAGCCTTTATTTCTGACCTTGGCTTGATAGGCAAAGTGTCGGATGCCGACGTTTTGACGAGAGTAGAGTTCTATTGATCTCCACAAACCATTGGTTAGCCTAGTTTCCTCACCAACATCCATCCATTTAACTTTAGCACAATATATCTATCAACTTACGCTTTTAGTTGCTAAAATACCTATAAAGCTATTGGATGGGACAATGTCAACTCTCTCTCCTGACCATATAGAATCATGGCTTGAGCAAATCACAACAACCTCTATCCCACCGCAAGTTCAGGGGCTGCCATTTGATCACAAAAGCACAAGACCAGTAAAGAGGCGCAAGATTCACCAAGGCTCGAATCAACTTGTATCTCCTCAACCATCCGTCGACATCACGGAGGAAAGTAATCAATTCAATCCACATCCAAAATCACTAATCGTCAAGGATCCCGAGTCCCCAGCCTCACAGTCCCCATGGAAATGCAAAGCTGACGATAACCAAACACCACGACCAAACAAGTCTGCTTCTGCTGGCTCAGTGTTCAGAGATGCTCCAAGTTTATCCTCTCCAAGTGCCAGCCGAGCCTCGGGTCGGTCATCCCCCACAAGAGGATTCCCCGTCTTTGGACAAGAGGGCTACACCCTAGATTGCGAGACCATGAATCCTAGCCATAGCGCTATACCACCTGCGCTTGTAACACTCCTGATGCAGCTGTTGCGTTTTCAGAAGGATAAAGAGATTATTCCAATAGACCTGAAGGTCGGTCCCCATGTTTCTCAATTGCCTGCCGATTCTTTTCATGCTGACTTGGTTGTAGGATGAGGTTGAGGCACGCACTGAATCTGATCCGATTCTGCGCATACTAGATGATGATGCATATTACACGCCCAGCACACCAGATGCGCCAGCCATAAGAAGAGTGTTTCCAACCGTCAGCAGCCTTGTCAAGGCGGCTCAAAAATGCCACTCTCGACAGTTCGATGAAGCCGGGTGGAACAATCTTGTGCATACACCTCTACTTTCCGCTGTTCTCAACGACAGAGGCTTTTTAAATGATCAGTCTGTTGACTTTGCGCCATGGTAAGTCTCCTAATTTTATGACGCATGGGGAATAAGAAACTGATCTGCATATGCGTAGTATGACAGCATCGGTTTACGTATCCTTCCATCACTATTATATGCCATTGACCAAAATTGACTATGTTTTATATGTCGACCAGTCTCATAAGCCAGGAATTCACCAAGCACTGCGAGATTTCCAGTTTCAGCACGGTTCAGTCAACCACACAGCATTCACACCCACCGGGGATTGTCCTATTGCTATTGGCATCGAGTCTAAGAGACACGGTGGAGACGGCAGAAGGGCTGAGATCCAGATGGCAGCTTGGCAGGCAGCTCACTGGGCGTTTCTCGAGTCCCACGCTGGCGATGGAATATCCAAACTGCCCTTCCTTCCTTGCATTATAGTCGAGGGTCATGAATGGAAGTTCCTCGCGACCACGTGGAAGAAAGGCAGGACGGTCTGTTACTTTGCCATGCAACTGCTTTACAGGATGTATACTAACCCCAGATTGTAGGTGCTTTGGTCAAGCCATGTCCTTGGGACAACGGTGACCTCAGTCGGCGTTTTCCGAATCATGGCTGGCATCCGCAGGCTCTGTGTGTGGATAAAAGATGTCTTTTGGCCATGGTATAAGGAGCACGTTCTTGAAACTGGGACGGGAGTGGTGATGGCGTCAGAGGAGTAGTTTAATTTATAGCTGGAATTATAGCGAGCCTGCTTAGTTGGAAGATGCCCTTGTTTTCGTTATTCGGTTACTAGTCTATTTTTTTATAAATTTTCTTTAGCGTTATTATTCTAATAGGCGCATTTTTGGTACACGGGCAGTGTTTGAGGGGGAACTTTCTTGAGCAAACACCCTCTTCTAGTTAAGCTGCCCTGCTGCCATCCATCAATCGGTACCTGGTACCTGACCACGAACCCCTCCACCCCCTTAGGTCCACCAATGGGAACAAAGTGAACGTTCCGACGTTACAGCGGGGTAGCGCCCGTATCACAGCGGAGGCCGCCCTGAGTTAAACCCCAGGTAGTCTAGGCCAGGCCCTATCGCGATCTCTCTACTCTTCTCCCCATTTCACCTCATCATACCACGCACAACTGAGCAATGAAGACATGCGACCGTCTCACGCAAACATCGGCTTCTGGCTGATATGGCTCTTTGCTCTATTATGGAGCTACCGCAACGGCTACGATGACCCTTCCTCCTTCTTCTATAACGGCGACCGCGCCTTTACTCGTCGCTTCTCGGCCCTTCGCGAAGCACAAGTCGACGAGTTCCTCGAGCGCGAAATATACCCCGTCGAGCACAAGGCCAGGACAGAGGTGCAGGTAGACAACGAGTTTCTCTGCATCGGCATACCGAGCATCAATCGCACAACGTCGGCCTTTCTCGCACACACGGTCGGGAGCCTCGTCGACACGCTCACGCCGAATGAGCGCAATCAGATTCACATTGTTGTCCTGCTCGCCGATAAAGATCCAAAGACGCATTTCGCTTACGGCCAGGACTGGCTCTTTGGTCTTGCCGATGACGTCCTCGTGTACTCGAACGAAAGCGACAGCGATGCCACGGCCGATACAAGCCTCGACTACCAAGTCCTCCCCCACGACATTCGCGGCATGGGGCGCAGCGATGACCGAGTCGAGAATATTCGTCTAGACCACTCTGTCCTCTTCGAGGCCTGTCACAAACGAGACCCGACGTATTTTGCCCTCGTTGAGGACGATATAATAGCGTCCGCCGATTGGTTCACACGGTTCAAGAAGGGTGTTGCCGAGGTTGAGCAGCGCGCGACCGACGCCCATCGAGACTGGATGTACCTGCGGCTGTTTTACTCGGAGATTTTCATGGGATGGAACAACGAGGAGATCTTTGACTACCTCCAGGTCGTCATCCTGGGGTACAGCGCTCTGATCGCCTGTCTCCTAGTCGCTCTCCGCTGTCGTCGCCGTCGTCACGCTGGTAAATTCGCCACGCGAGACTTTACCCAGACAGTCGCTCTTCTTCTCGGCCTCTGGATCCCTGCATGTCTAGCCCTGGCTTTCGTCGCTGGTCGTATCACGCTCCACCGATTGTTTACGCGCTCCCCGACGATTCGCGAAATGCCTCGCTACGGCTGCTGCGCCCAGGGCCTTGTGTTTCCCAACCACCACCTTGGAGATCTCCAGGAGTTTCTTCGCGAGCCCCCGTATCAGTTCCCGGGTGATATGATCATGGAGGACTATGCGCGAGACAATGGACTGGCGAGATGGGCGCTTGATCCGAGCGTCATGCAGCATGTTGGGTTGGTTGAGTCGTCTGATGGGCCGAGGAGGGCTGAGGTGTGGAATTTTAGCTTTGAGAGATTACGGCCGACGTAGGATGGACTGGATGAAGCTGTTTGGATCTGAATGGACGGCGCGCTGATGTTATGGCGGCACGACCAGGAGCATCGTCGACCGTTGGAGACTTGGTGTAGCATGCACGCACGCCCAACCTAGGTACAGCACAGGCGCAAAAGGAGCAGGCTCCTTGAATCAGTGCAGACTTGAGCATTCGTACAATACATAGAGTACGAATAACGACTTGTACATTTACTTGATATAGTTTTATCAGTCGACATACCTCAATACTCCAATCGTGCCCCCCAATCAAGAACTGCTCAACTCCTTGCAAAAATACACCCGTTCATACCCATCCTCAACCCTCCTCTCACTCTCCACAAACCCCATCTTGGGATACAACTCTAGATTCTCATACATCTTAACATTCGTGTACAGCGTCAGCGCCTTACACCCGCGTGACCGAGCAAAGTCTTGGGCATAGCGCATCAGCACCCCGCCGTAGCCGCGACCCTGCGCCGCAACGTCGACGACCAAGTTGCCGATCTGGAGCTCGTCGGTCCCTGGTTCATGCTTGAGGACGACTGCGCCTACGATGGCCTGGGGGTTGTTGGTCTCCAGAGTGAAGACGTCGTGCGTTGTGAGGAGGGCTGAGTAGTCTTCTGTCATGGGGGCGGGGGGTTTGCCGATGCGGGGGATGTATTTTGTGTATGCTGCGTCTACTATGGCTTTGATGGATGGTATGTCTGCCTTTTCAGCCCGGCGCAGCGAGATGTCTTTGGCGGCGGAGGGAGGGTCTGGTGTCATTGTTAAGTATTGCTCTGTTGGTTGTTCAGTTGTCACACTCACTTGCTCAAGAATGAGGAGCGGAATATTTGTCAACCGGCCACAGCTAACTCTGCTTTTCCACCTTGTCAAATGTCAACATTCATGATCAAGAAGCATCCGCGACTGGGTCTGGATCACAACCCAGGGCCGACCATGTTAGATGTAGCTGAATCACATTTTGCGTAGACGAAGAAGAAGCACAGCCAGATTGATTCAACGGATCTATTGCCGCTCAGCGCTACTCCGCCAGACAAATCCAGTCAGTGGCCCCCATCTCCACCCCTTACGACAGAGCGCGATGGCGATCTGAGTCTCCCCGGATCGCTCTCGCGAGACAAGTGAATCGAGAAAACGTTCAGGTGTTCCGATTACGAACCTAGGCGCAGCTGCCTTACGATTTATATACCTTCGCCGACCCATAATATCTTTACCATCGAGTTCAGAGATCAAGTCTGCAAAGAACTTAATCAGATCGCAACCAGCCGTACTAATAAAATAAAGGAAATCGTTATAGAATTGACCAGTGCCATCTTGTTATGTATATTCTTAAGGGAAGTGGATAAGAAGGAGCAACTCGATATAACCAAACTTAACCTGTCGTTGCACAAGGTGGGTTGTTTGGACTGTGCTATTTAAGAAATAAAGCTGACATCGATAATTAGATATGGCTCGAGAGAGCCGATGGCAAGAAATTAAATGTAATATGCCTGTAGATAGGATTTACTTAATTAAATTATACTTATTTATTAATTTACTAGCTAGTCTTTATAGTATTTTTTAATTTTATATTAAATTAGTTTATTTAAAAATTAATAAAATTAAATACTTTTATTTTATAAATACTTATAAACTTTATTAAAATATATTTTATAATATATTTAATAAAATAATTTTACTATATAATAATAAAATATTATA